>LR750269.1:445070-467570 GCA_902729485.2 Mus minutoides
CAGCCCCAGCCCACTGTACTATTTCTTCTTGCTCATCCATATGTGGCCTTCATCTCTCTAAGCTCAGTTCCGATCCAGGACCCTTGGATCCAGGACTATCCCTTTCCCTCACACACATAAAATGACACAGAGTTGGCTGAAGGAGCAGTGGGAATGGGGACACTGTGACCTTGGGGCACTTCCTCCAGGGTTGGGAAAAGTGGCAGGAATCTATCTGCCAGCCAGACTAATCACTCAGTCCAGATGTGCCACCCTCCCCACCAGTGTACCAACGCATCAATACAGAACAGACTGGTTTTATTTGCTATCAGATTTGTCATTTGTTCGTTGTGTGGGTTTTCTGTTAGAACGGAGGTCCCTGAAAGCAGGGACATTATCTCTTATTCAGTGCCAGATTCAAGTAATCTGGCATATAGGCTTGAACTAAAAAAAAAAAAAAATTATCCACCATTTATCTGACACTCGAGCCTAACCAGGCACCTTGAAATTTAAGTGGCAACCCTTCCCAAGCCCCGTGGGGCCATGTGATGGGACATGTACCCAAGGGAAAGAAGTTGTCAAGAGACAAGAAGGAGAGCGGATGGGAGGGGAAGCAGACTCACCGTTAGGCTCTGACGTCATCTGAGTATCTCATGAGCTTCACAAGCCCTGGCTTTCCCACAAGCCCTGGCTTTCCCACAAGCCCTGGCTTTCCTATGGTTTGTTTTTCAGTTATTAATAAGTTGCCTTGTTGCTTAAAAACAATCTCCAGCCTTTCTCGAGCATTTGTGTGTCCCAGGTGCTGAGCCAAGTGGCTTGGATGCACAAACTCATTTATGCTGTTACGTCACAATGATGCTCGGGATGCTGCTGTCACGCGTCCCTCCGGAAGAAGGATGTGGGGACTTTAAATAGCACACCAAGAGGCAGAGAGGCTAAGCAGCAATGCCAGGACTCAGCCTCAGGAATCAGACCGCCGCCAGGCCTCTTGGCCACTCCATGACTCACTGTTGCTTTAACCAAGGAGGTGTGCATGGTGGCTGGTGAAGTAGCCTCAGCAGAAAGACTGGCTTCACCGTGGGCTCAAGGTGCACCAGAGCCTCAAGGTGCAGGATGGCATGCGGGCTTAGAGCTGGACCACAGGTCAAATCTAAGTTCTCCTAACCAGCAGCATGACTTCAGAATAAGCTCTTTACTTCTTTTGAGCCTTGGCTTCCTCTTACATAAATTGAGATGATGATGATAAAAGTAGCTAGACTTGGGGGTGTGTGTTGGTCTGTCTGTCTGTCTGTCTGTCTCTCACCCTTTAAATTTTAACAGGCACTGATGGGTGAGGATGACGTGGGGGAGTCCTGCTCATCATTAATGAGTGATTTAACATCTGCAATGCACAAGCCTTGCGCTGAGCGCCTCACACACATCTCAGTCTCCGTGACATCAGCGTCATGGGGGGACTGCTATCTCCCCCTTTGAAAGATGAGAAAACTGAGGCTCAAACCTCCCAAGTCATCAGAAGGCCATGGAGAGAGGCCAGGAGCTGGGATCTCAGCTCTGGTGTATGGTTGCGTTGGCTTTGAGGAGGTGAGGATGTAATCACACGAGGACCTTCTTCTGTGGGCTGAGCTTTGACCTCTTACGGGTGTCTTCCCTGGTGTCCCTGTGTCCCGTACCTGGCTCTCCACAGTTTTCAATGCATTGCTGAGTGTGAAGAATCTCAAACTGTGAAGGAGTCCCAGAGGCCAGGGCGTGTTGAAGGCCATCTAGTAGTTAGGAATAGCACAGGATTTGAACACACCTTCATGATTCTAGCTCCAGTCTGTCCACTGTACTCTCAGAGAGCTCCCTTGATGCTCTCTGACAGAGCACCAATGCACCTACCTTCTCACCCCCCCCCCCACTTCCCGCACTCTAAGTTCGGGTTTCATGAGGACTCACCTTGGATCCCGCATGGCCTGTGTCTATTCCCCACTTCCGGCTCCTTCTGCCTACCTTCTAGTCTTCAGACCCACCGCCTCAGGGATGCAGACTTGACTACCACGCCTTTTAGGGCTCTCAACCATGGCCACACACCCTGGCTCCTGTTCTCATCCCCTCTGTGAACTGTGCTCTTAGGCTGAGCAGAGGCATCTGCACTGCCGTCTCTGCCTTCTTCACCACACACTCTGGCTTCAGAGCGGAACACCTGCATCCCTACTTTCTTGCTTTAAGCATCTTTCAGATTTCTGTAACTGCTGCCTCCTCCAAGAAGCTTTCCTTGCTTTGGTTAGGAACTCTTCCTGTGTGTGTGTGTGTGTGTGTGTGTGTGTGTGTGTGTGTGTGTGTGTGTGCGCGCGCGCGTGTTTATATGGTGCTTTTCTCCTTTTGTGTTGAATTTTTTCTTAAAGATCTCTCCCACCCACCGAGCTAGCTCCACACGGGCATGGGTTTTGTCTGTCTGCTGAGGCTGCAGCTCCGGGTTTGGTACCATATCTGGTGCGTGGCAGGTCGTCAGTGAAACGCTGCTGAACCGATGAACAAGGGCACTAGTGAGATTTCTGCCGTTACCGCTCCTTACCATCAGTATCAGTATTTACATTTAGCACCAAGCTGTACATAATAGGCTCCCAAACACATCCATTGCATTCAATGGAGGAATGAATGAATGAATGAATGAATGAGGAGCATATGGCCCAAGCCCCAACCCTGCCTCATTTGTCTACTCCTGGCTGTGAGGCCTCTCCCGGCTTCAGCATTCTCTTTAGACTAAGAGGGACCCCAAGTTCACGGTTAACTCTTGGGGGGGCAGGGTCTTGAGTGGGAATACTACTGCCCTTTCACGAAGAAGGCTTTCAGGCCACAGAGGCCTTTCTTGCTAGCAAGGGATGAGCAAGAGCCGTGCCATCAGCCTCATTTCGGAACGGCCTCAATTGGCCCTGAGCTGACTAATAAAGTGTGAAATTGGCTTCATCCTCCACCAAGTCTCTCCAGCGAGCCCGTCCCCGTAGCATCTCTTAGTGCTCCAGCAGATGCAGCGTTCCTGACATCCCCTCCATCACCGGCAGGCTAGAGCGTCATCAGTGCCCACGCAGTCCCTGGGCCCAGTGCTTTGCAAAGCCTGCAACGTTATTTGGCCAGCGGCCAGCCAAGGCTTTCAAAGCCAGAAGCATCCAACGCGAGTGTCTGTGGTGCCCTAAGCCAGCCGTCTCCTTCTGTGTCCTTCTTTATTCTACCGCTATGGGCTTCTTAGGCAGAGTGACAACCAAAGGGATCAACTCCAGAGGCTTGCAGGAGGAGATGAAGGGAATGTGAAGTGCCTTGGGAGGTAATGGGGGACCCCAAGCTGTCTTTTTAGCAAATTGGAGTGCATTCTGGGGTCTATTCAGTTCATTCACTCCTGTTGAAGATAATCTAGGAAAAAAGAGATTCCATGCTGTAGTATGTCCTAACTCTCTCTTACCCATGGATCAGAATTAACTGGCGATGAAATACATATTGTGAGTCTGGCAGCATTTTTTTTTTTTTTGCTTGCTTGTTTAGCACCCATTTACTTCTTCTTTGAGGAGAGCTTCCACATTCCCTCAGAGAGGCATTCCTACCCGCCCTGACATCATCCACGTGGTTTCACGGGAGATCCTGACTGGTCCCCTGAACTTGAAGGGACAAGTATGTCCTAGACATGGCCAATCAAAAGGAAGGTGACAGACAGTCCAGGGCCAGAGACACACTATAGCAGGAGGACCCAGGATGAGTCAGAGCTGGGGAGGGAGGGAGGGAGGGAGGGAGGGAGGGAGGGAGGGAGAGAGAGAGAGAGAGAGAGAGAGAGATCCCCTTCTCCCTCACCTCCTCCCTCAGAGGTCCTAGGCTGGTGGCTGTCAGCTTGAAACAGTCATTTGAGAAGAGAGAGCCAACAGGGAAGCAGCAAATGGGGACAGGGTGGGGTGGGGGTGGGGGTGGGGTGCTGACAGACACCCGGAGACATGCTGCATGCTGCATGGTATGAGTGTGTTGGAGCCAGCCAGCCTTACCTTGGGCTTGACAAACAATTCTTTTCATTTTTTTGTTTGTTTTGTGACTGTTTCTACTTTAGCCCATTCCTCTGTCCCCATTAGATTTATGCAATTGTGAGCCCTGTAAGATAGAGTTGAGGATCTTCTATTTTTCTAATAAATAAATAAATTTGCAGGAAATCCTGAAAAATTTTGCTCTATGCTGGGGGCTGATTAAACCCTTGAAGAGGGGCCAGGGAGCCTGCTCAGTAGGTAAGGGGGCTTGCCACCAAGTTTGAGGACCTGGATTTGATCCCTGCAACCCACATGGCAGAAGGTGGGCCTTCAACTTCCACACACAAACTGTGACACATGGTTACACATCCACTCGCTCATCCACCCATACACATAAATAAACACAATATTAAAAAGTTTAAAACAAAACAAATACTTAAGCAAAGCAGGTCCCTCCAAGAAGGAAGAGGGCCAACATGGCCAGGGAGTGTCTGCCATAAGGTTCTGCTCCATCTTCCTCGGTCACTGCCTTAGTGGGATTCCAGAGGTGTTCACTTGGTTTACTCTTGTTGAAAATTTCCTAGGAAGAGCAAAGGATTCTGTGGCCCATGTTTTGAAAGGCCTATTGGGAGATGAAGGAAGATAAAGGAAACTAGTCAGACACCTTTGGGTCATCATGAAGGCTATGTGACCCCAGTCCCTTCCTCTTCTCTCTTTTACTTCCTGACATGAGTGCTTTGCTGGGGCATAGGCCCCTGCCTTGATACGTCATCACAGACACAAGGCAACGAAGCCAGTTGGCCACAGACTGACACCTCTAAAACCCTGAGCCCAAACAGCCCCTCTCTTAGCTGAGTCTCTCCAGCGCTTGTAACAACTTGCTATAAAGCCACATATGTGCTGTCCATACTCCCCCTTCGGTAGCCATAGCTCTTGAAAGGAGGTCAACGGTCAGATTTCAAACGCCTCCTGACATTCCCATCTTTTCCAGCCCTCTGATACTGCCCATAAGGCAATCTGTAGAAACCTTGATCTCAGACACTGCCGGGCATTCTTTCTGAGTACCTGCATAGCTCACTTCTGGTTGGATTCACACCCAGTCACTAGGTTGCCCAAAGGACCAATACTGTGGCGGGCACATGCTGTTGCTAATTGTGTCTTGTTGACCTGTTGTTTCTGATTAGAGGATCCACACTACCCTCTGGACACCCACACTCCTCCATTCTCAAGCCTCATGGTGTAAGAAACCCAGACCCTCTAGGGACCCAAAACTCTTATGGGGGTCTTCTCCTATAAAGAAGAATGTGCTTGGACCATGTGGCTTAGGCCTATCCAGTCACTGTTTGACACATCTTCCACACAATATGATTTATGATGTACAACATCCCTGGTCTGTTCTTGTGAAAAGCCATGTCCTAGGCCTTGGGCTCAGAGCCTTGAGTGAGAGTTTCATTTTCACAAGCAGCAATGTTTGAGCTTGGTGCTTTCAGCAACCATCTAGAAACTTCTCGAAAGAAAGCTGGTCTAGGTATTGACAGAGAGGCCCCAAGCTACTGGGTCTGGCTGAGCCCGATGCTGGGGGAAACCTCCAGACATTTCAGCCACGTGAGTCACGAGTCTTTGTGCTGGTCCACCTGCCTTGGCGCCTGGTCCTTGTAACTTAAAGGCAACTGATAGAGCGTGTGGCTTTGATGGTGCTTTGTTGTGGCAGGGACATGCATGGGTGAGGGGTGTAACGAGTGATAAGGTTAGAAGCTAAGGCATGGCGGGAGCGGAGCAATCCTTATATGGGCTACCTCATCTTTGAGATCATTGAGAACGTTGGCTTTCCCGAGGCCAGGTGAGCCCAGGACTTGCTAAACAGGCTCTCCGCTGCCCCCAAGGAATCCACTAATGGTTCCAGAGCTGCTGATAAAGCTGGATTCTTGGCCTGCAGCAGGACCCATCCTCCAGGAACACTTTGCCAGAGGGAGAGTAGGGTGAGTGCATAGCTGAGAATGTTTGAAGACCAGGAGCTGTTTATATTTACTAACTGGGGTGATGGGAGTGTGGGAAAAACCCAATGCACCTTACAAGGAGAATCAAATGCCCCAGAGTAGGACACAGGCTGCCCATAGGAAAGGGACAGTGTTCCTCCCTCTTCCCCTCCTCCTTCCCCTCTTCCTCCTCTTCTTCCTCCTCCTCCTTTCTTTTGGTTTTGGTTTTTCAAGACAGGGTTTCACTGTTTAGCCTGGCTGTCTTGGAACTCACTCTGTTGACCAGGCTGGCCTCGAACTCAGAAATCTGCCTGCCTCTGCCTCCCGAGTGCTGGGATCAAAGGCATATGCCATGACTGCCCAGCAGACATGCCTCCTCCTCCTCCCTCATTTCACTTTAATTTACCAGTCCTATGCATGTGAGAGTGGACTGGGTCCTGCAGCTCACACTGAGGTTAGCTGGCTTGTATGGCAAAAGCGTTTACCTGCTCAGTCAATCTCGCAGTCAATGCACTGACCTAGCTCCATCAGTTCAGCCCAAAGGGCCAACCCCTTCGAATTTAAACCAACACCCTCCATGTTGCTCCCAAGTCTCCGTGGTTATTTCCCACCTTCCTCCCATGTGGGGAGAACCATCTCCATATCTGTCTTTTGGTAGGATGCCAGGAGTCAACATTCCTTTCCTGGGAAGGTCAAAGAGACAAGAAACCAGCATTCATTTTCTCATGAATACTACTGTTACTGAATAGCAGCATCCAAAGAAGACACAGAGCAGACCACACGGGCCATTCTCAGGACTGCCCCCCTAACTTGCTATCTGGAGAGCAGTGTTTGGTCCCATTAGGGTCCCTGGGAACAGAGTTCCATCCACACTGTTAGTCCCTTCACATGTACCCTCAGGGCTTTGACTGTTTTCTTCTGAGGTCTTCCTTTGAGTATATGAAAAATAAAGTTTGCCCTGGACCGGTTCAGGATCACCTTTCCTCCCAGCTAACGTCAAAACCCCCCAAAATGCCTAAATCTTTTCAGCTATGATCTCCCCTATTTATGAACATAACATGATGGACAGAACTAGTCAGTGATTTCCATCTGCTGACAGAGTTAGCCTTGAAAGAATCCATAGAGCCCCTCAACATGCCCCCTTATTAGTTTTTTACATTTTATTATTCCATTGGTGGTTTGCTTACATATATGTATGTATGCTGTGTTTGCCCTGGTAGCCATGGAGGTCAGAAGAGGGCATTTTATCCCTCTGGACTGGAGTTATAGACAGTTGTGAGGCACCATGTAGGTGCTGGGGATTGAACCTGGGTCTTCAGCAAGAGCAACAATTGCTCTTAACTGCTGACTCAATTCTCCAGCTCAGTGTGTCCTTTTTACAGAAGATGGGAGTGAAGTATACACAGATTAAGTGACCTCCCTAACATTATGAAATTAGTGACAGATCAGAGCTTTGAAATGGAGTAGTCTGCACCCTTAAGCCTGTACCAAGAGCTGGCGTGCATTTCCTGTAAAGGGACAGGTAGGATTTTAAACACTGAGGATGACTAGATACTGACTCTGCCATAGTTGCTCCCAGTACTGTTGTGGCAAGGTGTGTGTGTGTGTACCTGTGTGCTGTGTGCTAGTACGCGTATGTTCACAGCGCTCAGATTACATATCATGAGATCTGCTTCTCCTGACTTCCTTCCAACTGTTTAAAAACATGAGTCAAGTGTGTATGTGTGTGTGTGTGTGTCTGTTTTTGAGACGGGTCTTGCTATATGGATCAGACCAGCCTCAAACATGTGATCCCTATGCTTGAGTTATTAAAATGATAGACTTGTAATCCATTCTCAGCTCACACCCTGTGTATGTGTGGTGTGTGGTCAGACCCTGCCCTGTGTATGTGTGATGTGTGGTGGTCAGACCCTGCCCTGTGTATGTGTGATGTGTGGTGGTCAGACCCTGCCCTTTGTATGTGTGATGTGTGGTGGTCAGACCCTGCCCTGTGTATGTGTGATGTGTGGTCAGACCCTGCCCTGTGTATGTGTGGTGTGTGGTGGTCAGACCCTGCCCTGTGTATGTGTGATGTGTGTGGTCAGACCCTGCCCTGTGTATGTGTGGTGTGTGGTGGTCAGACCCTGCCCTGTGTATGTGTGGTGTGTGGTGGTCAGACCCTGCCCTGTGTATGTGTGGTGGTCAGACCCTGCCCTGTGTATGTGTGGTGTGTGATGTGGTGGTCAGACCCTGCTGTACCAGATTCTGACGCTTTCCTTTTATCATCTCTGTTTCCAAGCAATGAGTTGAGGAAGTTGAGTAAGTTCAGAGCTTGTGCAAGGTGCCCAGTGAGAAGCAGGTATCAGAATTTCTAGCCCTTGGGTACAGAGGCAGGAGGGGTAGCTAGCAGGCAGTCAGGCAGTCAGGCAGTCAGTCAGTCAGTCAGTCAGGCAGGCAGGCAGGCAGGCAGCTGGACTTAGCATTACCTTGTTTGTTTGACTTGAGTCTCTCCGTCCACCAAAGGCTGATAGGACTTTCTTGCCTACCCTAGGAACTTAGTACAAAAACCTAGGGACCTAATCTGGGCTACCTGGTTTGTGTGTGTGTGTTGCTTATTTTGTTTTTCAAATCGACACCACTAGAGTTATCTGGGAATGTTTTCCTGATTGGTGATTAATGTGGAAGGCCCAGCTTATTGTGGGTGGTGCCACCTCTGGGAGGGTGGTCCTGGAGTGTATAAGAAAGTAAACTGAGCAAGCCAGGAGGCAGTAAGAAGCGTCCCTCCACGGCCTCTGCTTCAGCTTCCCACCTCCAGGCTCCTGCTGTGGGTTCCCTCGATGGCATACAATAACCTGTAAGGCAAGCTGATTTTGATCCTGATGGTTATCACGGTGATATAAAACACACTAGATCAGAGCCCCCGCCCCACAGGCCACTGTAGGCTCATTCGACACCTTCCTGGGACTTATAATTCACATGGATGCTCTGCCTTCCCAGCCTGGGGCCAGCAGCTCCAGCAAAGGCAAGAGGTTTCTTTGTCTTTGTCTAACTTTGTCAACTACGGCAAGCCTCTAAGCTCAGACATGTCCCCTGTGAAAATATTCAGCTCTGGCCTGGTTGGGGAAGGACAGCAGGGAGGGAGGGAGGGAACAAGAGCTGACAAAGGGGCAGAAGAGACAGGGAAGACAGACCCAGAGATGGGAGGTGGGAGTGGCAGACACACTCAGGCACACTCAGGTAGAAGCTGTTCCTTGCTGGCCACCGTGGCTTGTGCCTGTAATCTCAGCACTTAGAAGGATGTCAGGGTAGTCACAAGTCACAAGTCACCAGCCTGAGCTACACAGGAAGGTGCTGTCTTAGAGATGAATTGTTCTTCTGAACCGGAACCCTATTACCTCGATCCCTAACTCTGGGGACGCAGAAAAGCCAGAAACCTTCCTGTTCGACTTGTTGGTATTCATCTTTATGGGTTCCCTTATTCTCAAGTTCATTCCAACCAGTGAGCAAGGTCCTCAGGTGAGAAGTAAGTGAGTGAAAGAATGAATGAGTAGATGAATGAATGAATGAATGAGTGAATGAGTAAATAAATGTAAAACAAGAACCTCACAAAGATTCCTGAATCCCAGAGCAAGATATGCCCAGGGGATCCGGCAGTGACAAAGGCACACATATATTAGATGATCTTCTCAGAGTCACTATGTAGCAGGTTGTAAGTTTGATCCCGCATAGTTCCCACACTTGCAGCTGTGCTGAGGGTCAGCAGGAAGCTCTCGATTTGGACCTGCACAGCTTCCATCCTCCCCCCAGAAGGACACTGAGGGAAACACACGGAAGTGCTCATTTCTTCTTCTCCCTTCAGCCAATGAGACCCTCCAGTGCTTGATCAAGAACCAACAGAGGCAGATTATACTAGAGTGAGCAAGGCATCCGTCAAGCAGTGCGTGTCCTAGTGTCCAAGCACGACAGAAAGTGATGGATTCCAGGGCATCTGGGTAGACTGCAGACAGCAGATTGGTACCCATGGGATGGATGCTGATGGGCCTCTTAACACCAAAGATGCTGTGCCTCGCAAATCTTTAACACTTAAATTGGATGACTTAAGCTCCCTCCCACCACTTCTGAGAATTGTTTACCCAACCTGGGATCCGTCTCTGGGGAGATGACTTAGTTTCATTTCCACGTCCAGAGGGAAATAAACCAAGGGAGCCTGGTCTTTAGAGCTGCAACTTTGGGTTCTGACACACGAGGGTCCTCTTGAAAAGGCATGGCTTGGTTGCCTGGTAGCAGGAACCTGAAAATAGTCGCTAGCATCTGTGGTCTCAACCTAAATGAAGTCTCTATACCCTAAGGAAAGTGTGTGTGTGTGTGTGTGTGTCTGTGTGTGAGTGTGTGTGAATGTGTGCATCTGTGTATGTGTGTAAGAGTGTGTGTCTGTGTGTCTATGTGTGAGTGAGAGTGTGAGTGTGTGAGAGAGTTCGTGTGTGAGTATGTCTGTGTGTGAGTGTAGGTGTGTGTGAGTGTGTGAGTGTGTGTGTGTGAGAAAGAGAGAGAGAGAGAGAGAGAGAGAGAGAGAGAGAGAGAGAGAGAGAGATGCAGGGAATGAAGCCTAGTGTTTTATTGGTCACATAGTATATGTATCTGTCTTGCATTTGTTTCTCAGTGAAAAAGAATCTCCCAGAGTTATCCTCTCTCCATGGCCACACAGACCTAGTTGGTACAGCTCTTTTCTTACATCTCCAGGCTCAAAACCAACCCTGTAACTCCGCAGCTTTACCAGCACCTAGCAAAAGTAGCAAGGTCAGCTCACACACTCACACACTCACACACTCACACACTCACACACTCACACACTCACACACTCACACACTCACACACAGACATACACAATCACACACGCCCACACACACATGCTCACACACAAACTCCATGCTCAGTGGCAAACTGAGCCAGAGCTCTTGACTCGGGGTCTTCCAGCCTCCATCCCTCCTTCCAAAGATATCCCATTCCATGGCGGGATTGGCTGCTTCTCACTGCATCGGAACAGGCTAATCCTGGTTCCTGTATCACCTAGAGAGAAGACTCCCTTCAGTTGGGAGTCACTTGGTGACACATAATCTCAAATGCTCTTTTCCAGAACTTTGAAGTCTTGCAGAGAAAAAGGAATGGTTTCCAGCCGGTGGCTTTGTGGTGGCAGCCCTTGTGGTAAGCTGTACAGAGCATCCTGATTTAAGTCTCGGCTACAGGCAACGGCTGTCTTTCCTGCTTCCCAGCCCTTTAGTGTATCCTTAATTCTCCTGACCAAGCCTGCTCTTTCAGTCCTTCACCAATAATGGAAGCCTACCCTGGCCTCCCACTGTTTCTTAGTTTCTGGAACTTGCACCAAGAACCCTATCTGACACAATCTCCCACAGAAGGAGGCCTTGACCTTCTCTTCCATCCAAGATTTGCTTCTGTTTGTTTCCCCAGGAAGGCAGCTTGGGTACCCCAGAGGAAACACCTCCTTTGCTCTATATACATTTTCATAGACAAGAAACAAAACAACAACAACCCAAGCCTGAGGTGATGTGCTCCCTAAATGTTGGCAGTGACAGGCCAGTTTGCTGAGGTTCCTGGAGGGGTCTCGTGGTGCCCACTTTGTTGATCTTTGCCACAGCTTCCATTACAGTTGCAGACATCAGTCAGTGTCCGTTTTGTATATATGTCACTTACACTGCAGCCAGAGAACCTGCGATAGTGAGAGAAAGGCAATGAGGGCCACCGAGTACCCTATGCAGTGTCCTTGAGAAGCCTTGGCTGGCACCGCAGCACTGCCTGCTGCCCATTATCACCCACTGGCTTGGGTGTGGTTATTGACACAGCCAAGGCCTGATACCTCGGGTGACTTTGTTGCCTGTGTAACTTAGGCCAAGGCCTTGGTCCCAGGGTCCCCAATCTCCCACTTACCCAAGGAGGGAATGGGACAAAGTGACCTCTAGGGAGCTGCTGCTCAACCCTCAGCCTGTTGAAAGCAGCATCTGGGGAATGAGCTGGAGTCATGTTCCAGGGCCCAGGAGGCACAATGACATCTCACATGGTCAGCTCTCTGTTGATTGCACACGGCATTGAGAAGGTTTGGATTCCAAGTGGCTGGGTGCAAGGAGTAAGAGAGCCAGGAGGGCTCAGCTCTCTTCTTGCTTCATCTTTGGTCATGTTCTTCTCGTGGCAGTCAGCAGACCTCATGGGCTCAGAGAAGTGGGTGGACAACGATAGTGAGCTATCTTCTATATGTGGAGCTGGAATACAGGGGGTTTCAAAGCTGATGGCTAGGAGTGGTTCTTTAGGGGCACATGGGGTCTGTCATCGGAGGGGGAGACCATGATGGGAGAAGAAAAAACAAAAACCCCACAGAAGTCCCCTTTGGGTCAGCAGCAGTGCCCCAAGTATGTCCTCAGATAAGCATTATCATTGAACAGTGCTGCTGGGAAATGCAAAGGACACAGTCCCAGCCCAGGGAGAGTTCAAACTCACAGAGAAGCACAGGGGTGTTACCCACACCACAGTTGCTCACTGGGGAGTATTCCTGATGCCAGGACCCTGATGAGTGTTTAGATAAGATCTTGCTGCATAGCCCAGACTGACCTGGAAAACTGTTTCTTCTGCCTCTTGGACACTGACTTTACAGGTGTGCACTACCACAGAAAGCTTCCAATCAACTCTTTCAGGATAAGGATGAGGAAACAGGTCCATTTAGAAACTGTTTCCAGTTCAGAGCAGCAATGGCTCTGTTGTTAAGCATGCTTGTTACTTTTCTGCAAGGTCTCAGTTTGGTTCCTGGTACCCATGTTGGGTGGTTCACAACAGCCTGTAATTCAAGCACCAGAGGACTCAATGCCCTTTACCTGGCCTCTATGGTCTCTTACACACGTGTGGCATTCACACACACACACACATACACTTAATTAAATAATCTAAATTTCCCCAAGTGACTCCACTGGAAGGAAGCCTTGTCCTCCACAATTCCTGACTTGCCACGTGCTGATGAACAAGAATGTGAGTAGGCCCTCTGCCAAAACCAGCCTGGGAAGACTGACATGTGAGGTACAACCCACAGCAGATCAGATGAAGTGTGAAGCTTTTTGGTGGTAATCCAGCAACGGTGGATTTTGAACCTGGGATTTGACACCAAGACAGGTTCACCCAAGACAGGGAAATAGACATGATTCCAAAGTTGTTTTTGTATTTATCTCATTTAAATAAGATATAACCCTGAGCAGTGTATAATAAAGAGAATTATAAATATGTTAGGGTACAAATTGTGAGGTTGGTAATATATTAAAAAGGACTATAACTGGGTAGGTAGGTAATGATGAACAGGCATGGAACTAGGGAGATGACTGAGTAGAGACAGAACCAGGAAGGTAGGTAAGAGAAAATTCCAAGAGGAAAAACACCCAAGGTCAAATGGGAAAGCAGTCCTGGGTAGCTGAGCTGGGATTTCAACCCAGGGCTGCTTGGGTTAAAATCAGATCTTTACATGCACATGACACAACACACACATGCAGGCAGAGCACTTATACACACATAAAAATTACAGACATGCACACACACAGACACACAGATACAGACACACACACAGACACACAGACACAGACACACAGATACACACACACACACAGAGACACACACACACACACACACACACACATATATTTTGTGTGTACCAGCTTGACACAAGCTGGAGTTATCACAGAGAAAGGAGCTTCAGTTGAGGAAATGCCTCCATGAGATCCAACTGTAAGGTGTTTTCTCAATTAGTGATCAAAGGTGGGAGGGCCCAGCCCCTTGTGGGTGGTGTCATCCCTGGGCTGGTAGTCCTGGGTTCTATAAGAAAGCAAGATGAGCAAGCCAGGGGAAGCAAGCCAGTAAGCAGCATTCCTCCATGGCTTCTGCATCCACTTCTACCTCCAAGTTCCTGCCCTGTGTGAGTTCCTGACCTGACTTCCTTTGGTGATGAATACCAATGTAGAAGTGTAAGCTGAATAAACCCTTTCCTCCCTAAGACAATATGTATGCATGTATAGATATATATATTCAGGCTTTTACTCCTTATTCACATATCCTTCCGGGAAAGGTCTTTCATCTCTAGGGGTTGAACAGCTCAGGGAGAAGCTTACAGGCAAGCCCCCTGGTGTTACAGGCTGTGGAATGAGCGCTGGCCTAGGTTAGAACCAGGTCACTGCTTAGTCTTGTGGCTTCTAGTAAGTTACTTTGGCTCTGGGTCCTCAGTCTCCCATTCTGTACAATGGGGATCATGCTAACAGGCCTGTAACTTCCTTTTCAGCTGCACAATGATGTCATGGAGAGATCCTTGCAGCATAGCTTCCTTTCTGGGATTCTAAGGTCTGCTTGCCAAGCTCCTCAATTCCCGTGCTCCAAGTCCTGTCACAGCCACACTGGTTGCTGAAGACTGATTCCTTAACAATCCCCGAGATTTTTTTTTTTTAATTTCCAAGCCTTAGAAAATAGTACAACTCCTACAGAAAGCCTAACACTCACCATTAATATTGGAGGATGGGGCTGGTGAGATGGCTCAGTGGTTAAGAGTGCGGACCGCTCTTCCAAAGGTCCCGAGTTCAAATCCCAGCAACCACATGGTGGCTCACAACCATCCGTAACGAAATCTGATGCCCTCTTCTGGAGTGTCTGAAGACAGCTACAGTGTACTTACATATAATAAATAAATAAATCTAAAAAAAATATTGGAGGACTAAGAAGATTCTAGAAATCATCATTGAGGACTGCAAAAGCAGACGGTGGCGATTTCACTAACATTTCTCTGTTCCCTCTGACTGGGTGTGGTGCTAGCGAGCAGGGAAGACAGAGGTCAAGGGGCAGTGCCCTGGAGCTTAGAAGGACAGCCCGGTGGGGGCATTATCCCGGGCTGGTGTGCAGGGATGAGTGTTCCCACCCACCACTGCAGGACGGTGTATCTGTACAGCTTTCTTAGAGAGTAAATGTTAATATTGCCAAAGTTAATTAACACACGTACCCCCTTTAAAATTATTTTATGTATATGAGTGTTATCCCTGCATATATATGTGTGCCCCGTGTCCATAAAGGCCAAACGAGGATGTCAAATCCCCTGGAACTGGAGTAACAGATGGTTGTGAGCTGTCATGTGGGTGCTGGGAAACCTAGGTCTTTTGGAAGAGCAGCCAGTGCTCTTAGCCACTGAGCCATCTGTCCAGCCCCAACAAATGTCCTCCTTAATCCAGTGATTCCAAAGATGACCTTCAAGAGGTGCTTCCCCTGAACCAACAAGAGGGCTTTGTGGTCAAAGGTGCTTGAGGCCAAGCGTGAAGACTTGAGTTTGAACTCTGAGACTCACACAGTAGAAAGAGAAGACTTACTCTCGACCTACACACAAGTACACACGGTAAATAAGTATGTAAGTGAATAAGTGTCATAAAAACTTTAAAAGGAATCAAATTGTTTTGCTTTCTCTGAATACAAAACAAAACCGCTCATTAGTGTGCCGATGGTGTTTGTACTGGCTGGGGGCAGCTGGCAGTCAATCAGTAGGAGATGTGTGTAATGGCATGGAACACTTCCCAAGGGCTACAGGTGAAAAAAGCAGATTCCAGAATATATTTGGTTATCACACACAACACACAGCGAGAAACTTCATATCCACCATGATGCTTATATAGAAAGAAAAGATAGATGAGGACAGTGGTGGTGGGTACAGAAATCGGAAGCTTGGGTATTTTAAAGGAGAACATGGAATAATGCAGCCATCCGAAGTCCTTCAAGCAGCTAAACACAGAATTATTATGTGTGTGACATCTTATTGGTGATAATCCCAGTACTGGGAAGATGGAGGCAGGAGAGTCAGGGGTCATCCTCCACTACCTGGTAAACTGGAAGTCAGCTTAGGCTACATGGCCACATGAAGTCTTTCTTCTTTCCTTCCCCTTCCTCTTCCTCCTCCTCCTTCTCCTCTTCTCCTCCTCCTTACCCCCCACTGAAACAACCTAAATAACTGTGTAGCCACTCAGTGGGGTCTTATTCATTGGGGGATGAAAAGAAATGAAAAACTGACACGGTACACAGACAAACCTTGAAAACCATCTTAAATCAAAGAAGCCATTCACAAAATACTATCACAACTGTCTATACGGACGTCCCAAACAAGCAAATTTTCAGACATGAGAACAGAGCACTGGTTGACCAGAGACTCCACTGTGTGGCTATGCAGTTATTATCTACTCATCAGTTTGTGGGTATTCAGGTTGTTTCACACATTGGGTTATTATAATAGTGTTGCTATGAATATTCAGGTATGAGTTTGTATTCCTATCTGTGCTTGCTATATATATATTGGAGTGGAATTAATAGGATACATGGTGATTATTTTTGTTTTGTTTTGTTTGAGATAGGATTTCATGTAGTCATCTCCTGCTCCATGTAGGAAGATATGGATGTGGGGTGGGTGCCATGGTTGAAGGGTATGGAGTTTGGCAGGTAGCGTGCGAGTCTGTAAATACACTGACCTTGAGTTATATACCTAAAGCAGGTAAGTGATAGAGTGTGCTGTCTACATCTCAGAAACGACGCAAATATATCCAGAGTTTTACAATGATGTGTTTTACAATAGCAAAAGACAATAGCCCAAGTGTTCACCAATCAGCGGTAAGCTTAAGGAAATTGTGGTGAAATAAACCACCGGAGACTAAAATGGGGACGTTTGTATGAGTGGGTATTGCATGGTCTCCATAACACATTGCATGGTTTCCTCATGTCACACGCTGAAACTTGGAGCACAGAGGGCCTGTGCATCTTCTGTGCTTGCTCTAGATGACGACAAAGTCATTTCCACATCAAGTCCAGCCTGTTGCCTGTCATGGAACAGCTATTGATAAGACTGATACTGAGAACTTTCAATAGTTGATAAACGATCTAGAATGCTCAGCTTGGAGATACAGCTTGGTAGTGGAGTGTTTGCCTAACATGCACATGGCCCTAGGGTTAGTCCCTAGGGACTAAGCATGCCTCAGTTGGTGGCCCGTGCCTTTAATCCCAGCACTTGGAGGGCAGAAGGATCTCTGTGAGTTCAAGGTTATCCTGGCCTACCTAGTGAGTTCCAGGACAGCCAGAGCTACAAAATAAGACCCTCCCTTACTCTTGCAGTATAATTAAGTGCATCTTCTATGCACATCTTCTTCTATTGAGGATAGACAAGACAACCCAGTTAGAAGGGACCCGAAGGCAATGGCTGCTTTCTTTCTTCATGATAGACTTGATGAGTTGCCACAGAGATTGCAGGTTCGTGATCACGAACCTGCAATCTCTAAAATATTCACAAACTGGCCCATTAATAGACAGGGTTTGCTGACAACTGGCCTAGTAACTATGATAGTAACTATGAAGCCTGAGGTCCAGTGGACTGATCTGGTAGGGGATTGGGTTCCTGGAGGCAAAGACTGAAGAGAGCTCACTGACCCTATGCCTTTTGGATCAATTAAAAGAAGCCAGTGTGAGATGAATGTGGTGGTAATGCAGTCATCCCAAGATTTCAGAGCTGGAAGCAGGATGCTCAGCAGCCCAGGGCTACGTTTGATAGATGGTGCACTTAAACACATCTTGGGGCCTGTAATCCTCTGTCTCAAAACCCAGCAAGAACAAAAATGTCAACCCAGCTATATCTCTCCGTATACTGCCATATTAGGACATGTTTGTATACATATTGATGTGTATGTTTTTGTTTCTTTTGAGAGAGGGTCTTATTTTGTAGCTCTGGCTGTCCTGGAACTCACTAGGTAGGCCAGGATAACCTTGAACTCACAGAGATCCTTCTGCCCTCCAAGTGCTGGGATTAAAGGCACCAACTGAGGCATCTTTAGGGGAGGGGCTAGAAGGAGAAAATCTGAATAGAGGGCTGAGAAGGAGAAAATCAAGTGGTTGCAATTGTGTGTATGTGTGTGTTGCTGACATATTTTTTAATTAACATTTATTTGTGTATATATGTGGAAAATTGCAGGACTCAGTTCTCTCCTTCTACCATGTGGGTCTTCATTTGGATCTTCTGGCTTTATGATAGGTTCCTTTGCTGGCTGAGCCATTTGAGGGTCCCATATATGGTTGCTGTTTTATAAGGAGAAAATAAAGATGCTTGGTATGGAGACACATGCCTGTCATCCCAGCACTGGGGGCGTGGAGACAGAAGGCCCACGAGCTCCAGACCATGGGCGACATGAGAACCTGACTTAAAGTATAAAACAAGATAAGAAGGGCTGGGAAAAGCCCACCACCACAACTACAAAAACACATTCATTAAAACAAACAAAAATGGTTCTGGCTTCGGCAGCACATATAATAAAAATTGGAATGATACAAAGATTAGAATGGCTTTTGCACTAGGATGGCACAAATTGGTGAAGTGTTCCATATTTTAAGAGAAGGGGGCAGAGGAGGAGGGGGGAAGAAGAAGAAAAGGAAGAGGAGGAGGAGAAAGAAGAAGGAGATGGAGAAGGGGAAGGAGAAGAGGAAGAAGAAGGAGGAGGGGGAGGAGGAAGAGCAGGAAGAAGGAGGAGGGAACAAGGAGAAAGAGGAGGAGCAGGAGGAGGAGCAGGAGCAGGAGGAGGAGGAAGAGCAGGAAGAAGGAGGAGGGAGAAAGAGGAGGGGGAGGAGGAGGAGGAGGAGGAGGAGGAGGAGGAGGAGGAGGACGCATCCATACAGTCACCATTGTACTTTTAGAGGTCTGTGTTCAGCCAGATTATAGGCTCTGCTGCGGCACAGTGTAGACCCTAGTAGAAAGCATAGCCCACTGCAGCTTATTATAATTATAGAGCAAATGGATAGGAACAAAGAATATGTGTTAAGAGAAGGGTGGTGGTGGCCAAACCTTTAATTCTATTAGGGAGGCAGTGACAGAAGGATCTCTGAGTTCGAGGCCAGCCGAAATTCTACAGAGCTAGTTCTAGGACAGCCAAAGCTGTACAGAGATACCCTGTCTTGAAAAAAAAAAAAACAAAACAAAAAAAGTGATGGCAGGGGGAGGGGGAGATGTGCACACAGAGGAATGTACACTTAGTAAAGAGTGTGTCTGGCTGTGCTAGAACAGCCCAAGAAAAAGCTGGGCACAGAATGGCAGAGCAGAGACATTATCCACAGTGCCTCCTTAGGCCATGGCTGAAGCTGCTGCTGGGCTGCAGAGCTTGGGTTAAAGAGTCCCAGCTTCTCAGCGTCTCCCACGGTCCTTCCCTCATAAGGTATCAGCTTCCATTTGTCCTTCACAGCTTCCTGAAGGACAGCAGAGGAATCTAGCTGGAGCATGACCAGTGCCAGCTCTAGCTGCTGCTGCTGCTGCTGCTGGCTCTGTCTTGTCTGTAAGCACCTCTGTGGGGTCAGTACTCCCTGGGAAAAGGGAAGTCTCTTCCCACCAGTTGTCCAAATTCCCTACCCAAGGACCAAGCCTGGGGTAGCTGCAGCAGACCTACATGTCCAGGGACAGCCTGGGTCTAGAGACGGCCAGTGTCAGATTGAGGACATCTTTTGTTTTGCTTGTCATCATCCTTACAACACACACACACACACACACACACACACACACACAGCTCTTTGTAACTGAAATATAGTTGGGAACCTTTCTCAGTTCATACACATAGAAGAAACCAAGCCAATCCGGAATACAAGATTGGGCCAGTCAGATTATTCCATTCCCCTGGTCTCTGTGATTGGTTTAGAGCAAGGCATGTGTGTTCATGAATGGCAACCCCAGGACTTTCGCTGGTGCTTTCAAAAGAGGGGAGATTTTTGCCACTATGCACAGTGATTAACCATAGGAATAAAGTTGTGATAGAAGCCAGAGACTCTGGGAGTGAGAGACCGGTTCCTGATAGCCCTGTTTAAACTGGTTCTGTCCTGCCTGAAGTCCTTACCTAGCCCTAGCTCTTCAGTGGAAGAAACAGACACAGACTTTGTTTAGGCTGGCTTGGTGGCAAGAGTCATGGCTGCTGCTCAGGCTTGGCGGAGCCTTGGCTTTGAACATATGTGGAGATTTGCTTCACACCCCCTGTACCTGGCACTTAGGCCCATCTGAAAGCAGGCTGCTTCTCTAACCTGCTCATTTTCATCCCTGGGTGAGGTGTCTGATCTACTGAACATCCCAGTCCTCTGAATTCTAGCTCTCGATTCTTCAGGCCTCCTGCCTGCCCCACCTTTCTCTCGCACACACACATGCAAACACACATGCACACACATACATGCATACACACATACACGTGAACACACATGTACACACACATGCATACACACATACATGCTCATGTGCACAAGCGTGCGTGTGTGTGTGTGTGTGTGTGTGTGTGTGTGTGTGTGTGTGCACTCATTAACCTTTATGATTGAAATATAGTTGGGCACCTACTTCAGCCTTCAACTTTTATTGAGCATTTCCTGTGTAACAGACTCTGCCAAGCACACTTGTGGATAATCTCCTTTGGTCTCAGTAACCCCATCTGCAGGTTTTATGGTTATTATTCTCATTTTCAAGCAATGGGAAGCAATAGCTTAGGAAGGCTGACATCAAACAGCCATGTCACATCATGACAAGGCAGCTCATATGAGGGGAATGACCTCAGAGGCTTACTCCACCCCCTGAAACTGTGCTTCTGGCCTGAATGGGCTCCAGGGGCTCAGGTGCCCATCCGAGGCTCTTGTCAATCATGGGGCCAGACCTGAATATCTCTAGGAAGTCTCTTGGTTAAGTGAATACCCCAGAGGACACTAAGTCAGGAGAGCCCAGGACCTCACCCAGACAGAAGCCAATGTCTCTGCATCAAGTACTTTGGCCCAAAGAAAGACTTTGGTGTGGCCAGATGTCTTCTTGCAGGGACTGGGGTAATGTCCTGGTGAAGAAGAGCTATAGCTCAAGGCACCTTCTCTGCTGACAGAGGAAGGGACAGAGACCACAGGAATGAGCAGCTCAAGTAGGAGGGGAAAACACATTTTAAAACTTCATTTTGCAAGGCTATGGTGAAACACACCTTTAATCTTAGCACTTGGGAGGCAAAGGCAGGCTAATCTTGGCATTTGAGACCAGCCTAGGCTACAAAGAGAGTTCCAGGACAGCCAGAAGTACACAGAGAACTCAAAAACAAACAAACAAACAAGCAAACAAACCCCTAAACTTTGTTTCACTCTTCAAGAGTGGCTTCTGAATTCAAAGAGGTAAGCCAGGGTCTGAGATAAATTCAGATTCTATTAGATTTCTTCATTTTCTCTCTTTAAATTTTTATTTTAATTTTTGGAATTTTATACAATACATTTTGATCATACTCTTTCATCTGCCCTAACTCCTCCCTGATCCATCCAATTCCATGTTCTATTGTTCTTTTATAAAACAAGTCCAAAGAAGCTCTCTCTCTCTCTCTCTCTCTCTCTCTCACACACACACACACACACACACACACACACACACACACACACTGGGTGTATTTTGTGTTGCTCCTCCTGGGCACGGAGCCTTCCCTGGAGAGGTTGTTTTTACCTAGTGTTACTGTATTGAAGAGAACTGCTTTCCCCTCACCTAGCAGGTACAAATGACAGACAGCTTCTTGGCTAGGGATGGGACTTTGTGCCCATTTCTGCTTCCATGTGCTGGGGTTTTGTTTGGCTTGAATTTATGCGGGTTTATGGATCCCATCCCAGTCTCTGTGAGTTCATGTGAGCACCTCCCTCTCCAGCTCTTACAATCTTTCTGCCTTCCCCATTCACATACATCCCCTGAGCCTTGAGGGAAGGGGTGTGATGTGAACACCTCACGTAGGACTGAGTGTTCCAAAGTCGCTTACTCTCTGCACACTGTCTAGTGTGGGTCTCTGTTAATTCCCATCGGCGGCAGGAAGCAGCTTCTCTGAGGGTTGAGCGAGGCTCTGACCTATGGGCACGGCAGTCTGTCACTAGGAGTCATTTTGCTGCTGTGTTCATTTCGTAGGACAATAGTAGCAGAGTTTTCCCCTGGGCTCATGACCTATCTAGTCTCATAGCCTTGACCTCATTGTGTGGAACTTCCTCAAAAAGAACAACAACAACAACAACAAAACTGGAAATCAGTTTACCACAAGATCCTGCTCTATTACTCTTGGGCATATACCCCACAGACCCGACATCTTTCTACAGAGGTACTTGCTTGACCCTCTTCACGGCTGCTCTACTCATAAAAGCCAGAAGTTGGAAAAAGCCCAGATGTCCATCAAATGGTGAATAGACAGTGAAAATGTGGTACATTTGCACAATGGAATGATACTCAAAGATGTTAAATAGGAGGAGTGCGGGTAGGAGGAGGGGATACTCCGAGGAAGGGAAAAATAGAATGCAGTGTATCAAGCAATAAAGAAAAAATTAGGAAGAAGAGTTAAATGGGGGGGGGGATGAAAAGGGAGGGTAAAAGAGGGTCTATGGGAGGGACAGCTAACTCTAAAGGCCTTTCACAAAGCCACATGGAAACCTGCTATTGTAGAAACTTCCTAAAATATACATATGTATAAAAGGAGTTTAAATGAAGTCACCATATAATGGGGAGGGTGAGGGACAGTATTACAACTAGA
>LR750269.1:472570-626824 GCA_902729485.2 Mus minutoides
GATGAGCAACAATGTGGAAGTGTAAACTGAATAAACCCTTTCCTCCACAACTTGCTTCTTGGTCATGATGTTTGTGCAGGAACAGAAACCCTGACTAAGATACTGTCCTCACATTGAAAAAAATCCCCCAAATAAAATAACTTCTACTTTGCCTCAAAATCAAACCAAAAAACTCAAACAACAAGTCAAACAAACCAAAGACTATCAATAAAATAACAAGCCAAGCATGGTGGCTTACAGCTGTAATTCCAGCACCTATGAGCTGAGGCAGGAGGACTGCTGCAAGTTTGAAGCCAGCTTATCTACCTACACTATAAACTGTGGCCAGAAAGCGTTTAGTGAGACTCAACTGACAAAAAGGAAAGAAAGAAGAAAGGATAAAGCTACAATCCCACAGACAGGGAGAAAATAGTTACAAATTATATATCTGATAAGGTACCAACATCCAGAATGTAGAGAGAACCTAAAGCGAAAAAGCCAGCTAATTTAAAAATGAGCCCAGTGTTTGAGATTTGGCCAAATAGTATATGCAAATGAGCAATGAACACTTGAAATGACGATTGCCATCATTAATCATTTGAGAAATGAAAGTCAGGACTACAAAGCTGGCGGTGGTGGCGCAGCCTGTGACCTCAGCAATCAAGGCAGAGGTGATGGTGACGCAGCCCCTGACATCAGCAATCAAGGCAGAGGCCAGGCTGAGCTCCACAAGGAGACCCTATCTCAGTACCACTCCCCTACCTTAAAAAAACAACCTCACACACCAGGTTGGCTACTGAAAGCAAAACAGGGAAAACACCAAAACCACAAACAAAACGCAGGTATTGATGAGGATGAGGAGAAATGGGTAGAGATAGGACATGGCCTAGACACTGTGGAAAACTGATAGAACGTCCTCAGAACATTACAAATGGAATTATCATAGGTTCCAGCAGTTCTACCTCTGGATAGACACTGGAAAGACTACAGAGAAGTCTAAGAGATAATTATACAGCTGCCAGCGGCATTTCACACAATAGCTAAGATGAAGAAGCTAAGTGCCCACTAGTTTATAACGTGAGATGGAATATTATTTAGCCTTTAAAAGGAAGGTAGTGCTGACCCTACAGGACATTATGTAAGTATAACAAACCAGTCACAAAAATGATAGACAGGTTGCTAGGGGCCTTTGGGGAAGGAAATGGAATCTTTTTTCCTCGTTCTGGTCAATGCTGCTAGCTCTGGTCTGCCCCGCTCGCTCCGGTCCAAGGATTCTTTTATTATTATTATTATTCTTAAGTACACTGTAGCTGACTTCAGACGCACCAGAAGAGGGCATCAGATCTCATTACAGGTGGTAGTAAGCCACCATGTGGTTGCTGGGATTTGAACTCATCACCTTCGGAAGGGCAGTCGAGTGCTCTTATCTGCTGAGCCATCTCACCAGCCCGGAAATGGAATTATTTTATGGGCACAGAATCATAGTCTCACAGAATAGGATCAAGGAGAGAGTGCCCATCAGCAAACAACACTGTGAACGCATTTGATACTACTGAACACTTCAAATAGGTACGATGTTAAATTCTGTTCATGCAAATAATACAAGTTAAAAAGGAGATTTAGGGCTGATTGGTTTCTATCAAATCAACATAAACCTAGACATATATGGGAAGAGAGAATCTTAATGGGGAAAATGTCTCCAAAAGTCTCGGCTGTAGGCAGGCCTATAGGGCACTTTCTAATTTAGTAATTGATGTGAGATGCTATAGGCCATTGTGGGTGGTCCATCTCTGGACAGGTAGATCCTGGGTCCTGTAAGAAAGTAGGCTGAGCAAGCCATGGGGAGCAAGCCAGTAAACAGCATCCCTCCATGGCCTCTGCATCAGCTTCTGCCTCCAGCTTCCTGCCCTGACTTCCTTTGATGATGGACTGTGATGCGGAAGTGTAAGATGAAATAAAATCCTTTCCTCCCCAAGTTGCTTTGGTCGTGGTGTTTCCTCGTAGCAAAAGAAACCTTAACTAGATGGATATCTCAGTACACAAAAACACTTGCCATACTAGCCCGACAACCTGAGTCCACCCTGGGAACCCAAGTAAGAAAGTCAGTGTAGTGTCTGGTGTCTGTAATCCTAGCACTCCTGTGGAGAGATAGGAGGCGGAGACAGCAGAACTGGCTGAAGCTTGACCATACAGGTCAGTGGCAGAAAGGAGACAGGCTTGACTCTGAAATGAAGCGGAAGGGAGAAATGACTTCCCCAAAGTTGTCTTCTGACCTCACATGTGTGCTGTGACACAGATGTGTAAGTGCGAGAGTGCACACACGCACGCGCGCGCGCGCACACACACACACATTTGTAAGCAAGTAAACAGATAATAAATTTTCTTAAAAAAGCAATTCAGTAACGAGTCCACTGTCATTGATAACTAAGAAAAAATAAGATGCAGTCCCCTGCCTCAGAGAACCTACAGTGTAGCCAGGAACAGAGTCAATAAACCAAGAAGGTAAGGGACACAGCAGGCTCCTATGACTGGAGCTGATACCCTGCGCCCTTGAGAATTAAGAATCGGCCCCACCCCGAAGCAGGAAGCTCAATGCCTCCCAGAGGTTTGTACAAGTTCAAAGGCAATTCAGCCCTATCCCTGGCTCTCAGGCCAGGGGCTCAGCAGTCCTCGAAGTTGTTTGGCTCTAGGGTCACCGGACCTTGCTTGTCCTGTTGCCTTCCGTGGAATTCAATGCAGCTCAGAAAAGTCCTCAAGGCAAACAACTTTAGCTTAGACCCTAGCGGGCCTCAGCTGAGGCTTCAAGCCACCAGACTGGCTTCCTAGGTCACCTCTTTTCAGAGACCCCCACCCGTGTGTGTGTGTGTGTGTGTGTGTGTGTGTGTGTGTGTGTGTGTGAGAGAGAGAGAGAGAGAGAGAGAGAGAGAGAGAGAGAGAGAGAGCCTGGCCCACCACCCCCAGAGCCCTCTCTGTCTGAGCTACCCCTATGGCTCCTTGTTGTCTTTCTGAGTCCTCCATCCCCACTCCTCCTAACCCTTGCACTGTTGCATGCTTTGCGGTGTGCACAGCAAAGAGATTTTACATTGTTTGCCAGGCACAACCAACACTTATTTCTAAGGAGCCAAGTAACTTCTTCAGAGGGACCTTCTTGGGTTCTCAGCATTTACCACAGAGGCAAAGCTATAAGCCCTTGCAGTCCCCACTGCCCCTTCTTCTCTTACTAGCCTACGAAAGCCCGTGGGGATGCTTTTCCTCACCCACAGGAATTCTGCCTTCCCTATCAGGGGGCAGAAGTCACTACCATGAGTTTGAGTTTTAAAGGACATTTTCTGTCTCTGCCTTAGTCAAGCTCTCGTTTAACAAACAGTTTAGATTGGCTTTAACAGATGTAGGGCTGGAGTGATCCGGTGTAGTTCTCGGGAAGGATGAGAGATGACACAGGGTTTCAGAGCTGGGATGGGTAGAAGTAAGGAAAAGATGAAGGGCAAGGCATGTCGGAAGCGGTCATGGGGATTGGCACAGAGGACCCATGATCTCCAGCATGGTCAATGGCTATGAGCATTCCACAGAGAGGTGGTCCTCTGGCAGACACCCCAGTGGACAAACAGATATGAATGACCAGAGGCACTCCCGGGTGAGAGGGCCATTTGGGCTGAGGGATTGGGTGGATGTGTGGGTGGCGGAGCTGAGGGCCATGAAGCTCCTAGTCAAGGAGTCTGGGAGAGGGGGAGGGGAAGCTGGAGCGCCGCACAGGGAGGACACTGGTGCGGGATGAGCAGAGCAAACAGGGCCGAAGAAGGACTTGGTCCTGGAAACAGGGGAACAGGCCCAGGCACCTTTGAGCGGGTGTAGCTTCAGGATCTGGCTATGAAAGGCACCTGGTGGGTGTTTACAGACACTGAGGGAACAGATGTGGGAAGCAGAGGGAGGCCAGGAAGCGAGCTATAGCTGTGCTAGGCAGAGCAGAGCTTGCAGTTAGAAGGGAACCGAGAGGGAGCAGGGACACAGGGGAAGACAGAAATGAGCCTCCTCTCCTCTGTTGAGGGACATCTGGGTTCTTTCCAGTTTCTGGCTATTATGAATAAGGCTGCTATGAACATAGTGGAGCATGTGTCCTTGTTACCAGATGGAATATCTTCTGGATATATGCCCAGTAGAGGTATTGCAGGATCTTCTGGTAGTACTATGTCCAATTTTCTGAGGAACCGCCAGACTGATTTCCAGAGTGGTTNTTGGCCATCAGTGGGAAGAGAGGCCCCTTGGTTATGCAGTCTTTATATGCCCCAATACAGGGGAACGCCGGGGCCAAGGGGTGGGAGAGGGTGGGTAGGGGAGCAGGGCCGGGAGGGGGGAGAATATAGGGAACTTTCTGGATAACACTTGAAATGTAAATGAAGAAAATATCTAATAAAAGTTGAAAAAAAAAAAAAAAGAAAAAAGAAATGAGCCTCCTCGACTGGCTGGTGATGATGAGGCTCCTGGCAGGGGCCTGAGGCTGCTTAGGTTTGAGAGTGACAAAAGGCCTGTGGAAGGACAGCCGGTAAGCTTGACAGGCGGTTGAGCTCTTTTGCTCACAGTGAGCAAGAAGGTATCCCTTTCCTATGCCCTGGGGGCCTCAGGGAGAAAGCCTGGCTGGGTGCTGAAAACAGGCTGCCTTTATTTTCACGGCTGTCTTCTACTTAGTGAAACCAGATTTCCAATTAGGGCAAAGACACCAACATTTGCTTTTGAACAAGCAGTGGATTAAACATGGAGTATCTTAAAAAATTACACTAAGTGGTTGGAGCAGGTGATTCAGGCTGTTTTGGAAGAGCCAGGAACATGGGGCTTGGAGGCCTTGTTCTTGTAGAGCACAGTGTATCCAGGGCTGGGAAAGGGCTTTCCGATCCCGAAGAGGCCAGTGAGGGGTGGGTCTTGGGATCACCCTGTTTCAGAAGCACAAGAGGAAGTCGCTCCCCCTGGGGGGTCAGATAGGAGGTAGGAGGTGACAGCGTGGGAATAAGTTAGTGCCCATTTTATTCCAAGAGCCTTTTAAAAGAAGTGAAGCCTGAGAATATGGCTCAGCATAGCCCAAGGCTTCCAGTGTCATTCTCAGTGGGGGGGGGGAGAGGGAGGGGGAGGGGGAGAGAGGAATTCCTCAAAGATGAAATGATTCAAAGAAGCTGACCAACGACTGCCAGGGCAGCCTTGTTCTCTTCAAGTAGTGTCTTGAATTGAACCTCAGGACATTTTGGAAGGTCTGGTGTCCCTAGTGTCAAGTCAGTGTAGTCCCTTGAGTGGAACAGAGAGTCCTGGTCTCTGTCAGCAAGGGGAAGCAGTTCTGGGGTTGGGGATTGCCACTGTTGCAAATGTGAGGGCTCTGTGTCCCCGAGTACAGGGCTTCCTCTTGGGAGCTTTCCATCTTAGTGTTGGTGGTGGTGGTGTGTGTGTGTGCTCCTGCCTGCGGCCCTATTGCCAGACTGTAATTAGAACTTTTCCTTCAGAGCTACTAGATGGTCACCTTAGTTTAGCCCCTCTCTGTTTACTGGTCATTTAAAGGAACAGCAGAGGACAGAGCTTCTCTCTCAGAGTCTGCTCACCATTCACAGCGAGTGCTGCTTGGTAAGTCTGTGGTGAAGGAAGAAGTTTGCTGGAATGGCCAGGGCCAGGATTCCACTTCCCTGCTTCCTCATGAGGCTCCAGACAGATGCATTAGTGCAGCACTGAAGATGTAGAATGGGAAGAAAATTGGCCTTTTCTTGCCCCTGTGACCTCATAATCCATAAAAGGGATTAAAGAAAGAAGGCTTTCAAATTGAAAGCCCACAGAGTTTAAAATGGCCCTGAGATCAAAATCTAAAGCAATATTTAAAGAAAGTGGCTATGCACCCATTAACTATCTAACTGGTCCCTGGGTGGAAGGGTTGGGATTAAGAGGGTTCCCCCTACCTCCATCAGTCCCTGAGGATGGAGGGAGATAGATTGCCCAGGTCTGGTCTCATGAGTAACTTGTTACATGGCTGGAGCTGCCTGGTACCTAGTTTTCATTTGGAACGACCCATGGCTATGCTTTCAGAATGGGTTCATATCTCCACGTCCACTTGGTAGCCATGTGGTATTAGGCAAGTCTATTCCACCCCATAACTAGGGATAAGCATGGCACCTCTGATCTAAGGCTGTTACAAGGATGACCTGAATGAAAACTTACAAAGTTCTGACGACGGTCCTGCTGGGTGTACGGCTCTCAGGAGGCATAAGCATGGCTTATGTAGTAAGTTCCAGGCCAGCCAGGGCAATAGAGAGAAACTCTGCCTCAAACAAACAAATCGACAAACCAGTGTCCCACACATAGTAATTACTCAATAAAGATCAGCTCTCGGCTGAGGCAGGAAGATCATGAGTTTGAGGCCAGCCTGGGCTACACTTTGAGGCCAGCCTGGGCTACACAGTGAGACCCAATTTCAAAGAGACAAAAATCAGCTTTTGGTCTGAGGACCTACCAAAGGAAAGGAGATAAATAAGTATTAAAGCTAATTTTTTATAACAGCAAGATCTCATACTGCCTAGGCAGGCCCCAAACTTCTTGTATAATTAAGGATGACCTTGAACTTCTGATTCCCCTACCTACCTCTGCCTCCCAACTGCTTGGGTTACTAGTGTAACTGTACTTGACTAAATCAGTCAAGTGTGGCTGATTTCTGCTCTCTCGGCCAGGCAAGCATGAGAGATACCTAAAATTGTTATCACTATAACCTCAACAAATTAATAGTCTATCCCAAATTTATAATTATTGTCTGAAGGATTATACTTGGAAATGAAAAATAGTGACAGTGATAATTCGTAGAGAAACTCACTTTATACATAATACATTTTATGTCCCTAGGTTAATACCTTGTGACCTAGATAGAAAGGGATTGCACCCATTTTAATCCTCCTTTAACTTTATACCCACCCCACTCTGTCTCTTCAAATGCAGCAGAATTTTCCCACAGGGTGTTCATTCTGGCAGCAACCTTTCTTTCTGTTCTGGGCGCACACACACATTCACCCCTGGCAAAAATCAGCTTCTGGTTGGAGACATCAATGTCCCAGAGAGTTAGGATATGAAGGGGTGGTCTGGGGATCTTCTGGGAATGAGATCCATCCATCTCCCTGTCAGAGATCCTTGGTCTCTTTTTCTGAGAGAAAGGGACCCCCTTTACTTATTGAAAGCATAGATGAAGTGGAGTGTGGTCCAGCTCACCTATAATCCCTGTTTTTTAGATACAGGAGAGATCTGAGGTTGAGGATATCCTGGGCTCAGAGTAAAATCCTTTCTCAAAAATTGAAAACAAAACAAAACAACAACAAAACAAACAGTGGTTGGAGAGACGCCTCAGCTGTTAAGAACAGTGGCTGTTCTCTCAAATTCAAATATGGGATCACCTTCTTCTGGCCTCCATGGGTCATTCACTCACCCCTCCCTTTTAAAAATCCTACAAGACTAGTAAGATGGCTGAGAGGGTAGAATTTGCCAGGCAAGCACAAGGATTGAGTTCATATCCCTGGCACCCCAAAAATGCCAGGTGGGCATGGAAGCTCCCTATCCTTCCTGTGCTTGGGAGGCAGAGGCAGAGGCAGAGGCAGAGGCAGAGGCAGAGGCAGAGGCAGAGGCAGAGGCAGAGGCAGAGGCAGAGGCAGAGGCAGAGGCAGAGGCAGAGGCAGAGGCAGAGGATCCTTTGAGCAAGATCCTTTGACAGACAGACAGACAGACAGACAGACAGATAGATAAGCTAGGCTTGGTGGTGCACACTTTTAATCTTAATCTCCTTTAATCAGGAAGCAGAGACAGGTGGTTACATAGTGAGACCATGTCTCAAAAAACAAACAACAAATAATTAGACAAATGAAGAAAAGCCCCAAATAAAACAAAAGCAGCTTAATTGTAGAATTTCCCTTTCCCTTAGATGCCCCACAGCACAAGTCCCCATTTTACCAGTGAGGGACAAAAGCAGGTTGTATTAGACGGCATTTTATAGGCCACATTATTGTGAGTGCCAGCCGGGGCAGCCCTAATATTGCTGTGTTGGTGTGAGGGTGAGCAGATACTCTTCTGGATCAAGTGTATCTTTATCTGTGTAATGGGAATGATCATATATAATGACCAAGCCTTCCTCAAGACATCACGTGGAGATGAGCTAATGGACAGGCAAGGGATTTATAAAATATTAAAGCAGCCTAGCAGGCAAAGTAGGAAAAATGATCAGATATATAGTAAGAGGAAATGTTATTGAATGGGTTAAAACACACACACACACACACACACACACACACACACACACCACAACTCAACCATTTATTAAGCAGCTACTATGCACCAGTCACTTTACACACTCTCCTGGGAGCCCTCAGCACCAGCCTCCAGAGACCTTTCCCAATCTCTTGCTGGGGGCAGGGCATCTTGCCAGGAGTCACATGGCTGGTGTACGGTGGAGCCAAGATTTGAGTCAGCACGGCAGATCTCCTGCAGGCAGTGGAACGGGGCCTGGGTATGCTGGGGAGAAGGTCAGGAGAATAAGAAGGTGAAAAGTAGTAAGACAGGCATCCCCGGGTGGGTCACCCAGGCCAAGACAAGGCCCCAGAGGTTCCAGAGAACTTCTCGGAAAAGAAGCAGGAACTGAATACAATGGTTACAGTTTTGTAAGAGTTTCTAATTCTTGATTGCTTCCCCATACTGGCTCTTCCACTGCTCAAGCTTTGTGCCTATTGGAAGAAGGAGTGAAATCTACCTTTCTGGCTGCAAATATTTCTTAATGTCCCATTATGGTGTTAGGCAGTCTGGAGGGATGGAGCTAGGCACATCTCTTCACTGATGGAAGAGCATCTTTGAGTCCTGCTCTGTGTCTACTGCAACTGAGTGGAGAACCCCAAATAATAAGAGAAACAGAAAGCTCGCGAGTCCCCAAAACCCTCCGAGAAAAAGGGAAACACGGGAGGGGATGTGAGCGCGGCTACACCCCAGAGCACAGGGTAGGCAGAAAAGGGAGAGGACTTGGCCCTGTCTCCTCGACAGGCTACCTCAGGGCTAAAACTGCCCTTGAACTGGCCTATGTCCTCCCTAGCCTTCCTGGCCCTCAAGTTTCTCTTCCTTCTCCCTCCCCTTGCTCTACAAGGGCCCACCCGCATTCTTAGGAATCATAGACTAAAAATAAACATTTGCCACCAGACTAGGGCACAAGGGCAAACTGGTTCAACAGAGGTCTTGTAGACAGCGAGATGGGTTTGGTGCAAGATGGAAGAGATGGCAGTTCCAAAGTCCCTAGACCTCCCTCCTCTGCCCCCCTCCACTCCAAACTGGCAACGAGGATAATTCTTTCTTTAGTGTGGCTCTTGGAGAGCTAGGCTTGTCCTCAGCTCTGTGACCTTCTATGGCTGGGACTATTTGGATCTCCAGTAATGTCACTGTGCCTGCTGGAGAGATAGAGCATGTGGCAAAAAATAGCTTCACCCCCTTGCAATACTCCTACCATAACTGGACACGGCAGGTCTTTATCAGCCCAAAGGCATTTTCCCCACTGGAGCAAAGGTACTTTTCTGGGAAGGCAAAACCCGTGACTCCCCAGCCTAGAGAACACATATGGGGGGCGGGGGGCTCCCATTACAGAGAGCACGGCTGGAATCCTACAGAAGAGAGTCCAGCTCTAGGAATGAGTGGCAGGGTGAGAGGTGGGGGCTCAGGTCAACTGGCAGCACACATCTGTCATCTAAGCCACTTTCCTGGGTCTTAGCTGTCCTCTACTCTCCTGCCTGTGTCACTGACAGACATGAACCCTCTCCTGAGACTTTGGTGACAGTTGCAGGGAATATTACCCCTACTGAGTCATTGCCTATGCTCTGTCTACAAGAGTCCAGGGGCCCCGAAGACCCTTCCTGACCTTGTATTAGCTCCATATCTAGCCATAGAGACCGCACCTCCAGGGCAGGGGCCTGGGATCTTAAAGATTCCTGGAGCATTAGTTCTGCTGTGCTGAGCTCTGCTAGTGAGAGGCATTGGGCTCATGACTTTGTCCCCTCATGGCTAATCCTGCTGGATCACAACAGTCCTAGAAGGTCATATTAGACATTCTTGGTCCAGTTTACAGGTGAAGTGCCATGGGACGGTTGAGCTGCCTGATTGGACGCTCAGTGTGAGCGATGGTGCCAGGCCACTGGTTTATATCCGTTCTGCTCCAGGTGTGTGCACTGGGCCCCAACCAGAAACATTCCAATTCAAATGGAAGGGAAAAAGGATGTTTGGTCAAGTGGCAAAATCCTAAAATGTTTGCCTGAAGGTCACTACACTGCATGTGAGCCTTGTTGACCTCTTAGGCTTTGCCCGTGCAGCTTCAAATACCCTTCCCTTTGCTCTGAATGGCTGACTTCTGTCCACCTTGTAGGTCTCAGCTGAGAAGCGATGTCTGCAGGGAAGCCTGGCCCTGGCCAGGTTTGGTCTCAGCAGACTATACTTCCATCTTGTGAACTTTGGCACGGGTGCTATTGAAATACATGCAAGAATCGTTCTGTGATTAGTATCTGTGACTCTGGCTGTAAAGTAAGCAGGTACTCACCAGAGTGCTCATGCAATTTAGCCAGCCCAGTCAGCACACAGTGAAGTGTTCAGTATGTGTGAATGAAGGAATACAGTAGCAAAATATCAGGTGAGCCCCAACTGGATTGGTTAGTGGGAAGCAGCAGCCTGGGCCGACATGAGTGACAGGTACCATCAAGGCTGCTGTGAGAGACAAGGCCCCTCAGACAGGGAAAGAAAAAGACCTGGCCGTCTGTGACCGCTATTGGTACCATAGATATCGCGGTCACACTCCCTAGGTGCCTCACCCACCACTTCCTGTTTTCTCTGAACAATCAATCAAAATAAATGTCACGATGTGAATTCTGGACCTGACAAGGCAACAACTGGTAGGATTACTTGGAAATAGTGCTGATGGAGGATGGGATTCCTGTCATCTTCTTTCTACTTTGTGTGGTTCTGTAATGACTCCTCCCCCTTCCTCTCTCTCTTCCAATCAAATGCGTTCTTACTTCCCTATTGGCATTCATGCATTCATAAATGCATGCCTTGGAAGTGTCTCCCCTTTAGTTGCTGGCGTGGATGTGGAGAAAGGGNACGTCACCCCTTCCTAGAATTAAGAACAAAGCACACATTGAAAGAGTTAAAGAGAGCATCTGTGAAGCTGAATCCAAAGGATGGACCCAACGACTGTGGCTGCCAGGGATCCATCCCACAATCAGTCACCAAACATAGACACTATAGCATATGCCAGCAAGATGGTGCTGAAAGGGCCCGGATATAGCTGTCTCGGGGGTAACTATACCAATGCCTGGCAAACATGGAGGTGGAAGCTCACGGTCAGCTATTAGATGGAACACAGGGTTCCCAAGGAAGAAGGAGCTAGAGAAAGTACCCAAGGAGCTGAAGGGGTCTTCAACACTAAAGGTGGAAGAATAACCATGAACTAACTAGTACCCCCTGGGCTCGTGTCTCTAGCTGCATATATAGAAGAGGATGGCCTAGTTGGCCATCATTGGGAAGAGAGGCCCCTTGGTTATGCAGACTTTATAAGCCCCAATACAGGGGAACGCCGGGGCCAAGGGGTGGGAGCGGATGGGTAGGGGAGCAGGGCCGGGAAGGGGGAGGGTATAGGGAACTTTCTGGATAACACTTGAAATGTAAATGAAGAAAATATCTAATAAAAGTTGAAAAAAATGTAATATGAAAAAGAATATAAAATATCTTATTAATAATTTTATATGGATATGCTGAAATGAAAATATTTTCATATATTGAATTCAATAAATCACTAAAATTATTTTTAAAAAAAAAGAAGTTTATAGTCTTAAGAGGAGGAGCTTGGGAGCAAGGGTCTGAGCTGGAAAGACAGGATCACTGGCTACTTTTAATTGTCCAATTCTTTTCATTAACATGCGTGAAACTGGCTTTTTGTTTGTACCCCGCTCTATGAGTTTTGACATGGGGTATAGTAGATTTTTGTAAGTGCTACCACAATTGGACTATAGATCAGTTTTATGGGCTAAACAAACAAACAAACAAACAAACACTCCTACCACCTATGAGACGTTCATCAGGCTCTACCTTTCAAGATCATTTTGTACATGAAATCAGTTAGAATGCCATTTATACTTTGAGGCAGGATCTCATATTGAGGGGACAACCTTGACCTTCTCATCTTCCTGTCTCTGCCTCCTGGGTGCTAGGGTTACAGACCTGTGCCAGAATTGATGCAGTGCTGGGAATCAAACCCAGGGGCTCCAGAAATGCTAGGTGAGCACCCTACCAGCTAGGCTATATTCCCAGCCCCAAAGTCCGTTTTGAAACAATCTTGCTATTACTAGCCCAAGCTGATCTCAAGTTCATTATCCTTCTGTCTCAGCCTCAGAAGTACTGGGATTAGAGACATGTACTCCATGCCCAGCATGAATGTCCCCTTCTGAGAGTGGCTTCTTGTGTTCATTCAGTTGTTGCGGTTCAATGTTTTTTGTTTTTTGTTTTTGTTTTTGTTTTTGTTTTTGTTTTTTGGGGGGTTTTTTTTGGTTTTTTTGAGACAGGGTTTCTCTGTATAGCCTTGGCTGTCCTGGAACTCACTTTGTAGACCAGGCTGGCCTGGAACTCAGAAATCCGCCCGCCTCTGCCTCCCAAGTGCTGGGATTAAAGGCGTGCGCCACCACTCTGCAGGGTGTGCTAGGACTTACCCACCCACCTATTAGAGGATATGGAGATGTTTCTGGTTTGTGGTGATTATTGACAGTTGCTAAACACACTGGTGAAGGGTTTCTGTGTAAAAGTAAGTTTCCGTTTCTCTAGGGAGGTTACCTAAAGAGGGGTGATGAACTCTGTCAAGTGTAACTTAGAAATAACTGCCCAACCCACAGGGCCTTCTGCAACCCCAGTCCACCTGTATTCGGCTAGTGATTGGCATCAGCCGAGTTTGGGGAGGATTGTTTTGTGTTTATGTTTAAAACAAGATCTTGTTATGTAGCTTAGGCTGGCATCAATCTCATAGTACCCTTCTGTTTACCTACATCTGGGATTGTGAGTATGTACCACCACACCAGCTTGGGGCTTTTCTATTTCTTTTTTCTTTTCAATGGGGACTTGTTTAACATAAAGTAGCCTGGAGCTCACTTCTGATCCTCCTGCTTCCACCTCTCGGATGCTCGCCTCACAGGCTTTTTCACGTGTGCTGGCACGCTTTGTGGACAGTCTACCAACTGAACTGAATCCTTAGCTCCAGACCCCTTTATTTTCTCACTGTCCAGCTTTTAAAAAGTTGTTCTGGTGCTGTGGGCCAGGTGGCAGGCGTCTTTAATCCTAGATCTCAGGGGGCCAGAGGCAGGCAAGTCTCCGTGAGTTCAAGGCCAGCCTGGTTTACAGAGTGAGTTCCAGCTAGAATTCTCAGGACAGTCATAGCTTCAAAGTGAGAACCTGTCCCAAGAAAATTGATTTTAATAATAATAATAATAAATAGTAATAAATAATACTAGTAATTAATAATAATAATAATAATAATCTAGTGTAGAATGCTATATCATGGCTTTGTTTTGCAATCTCCCATAAACTAATACAATTAAGTATCTTTGTTTATATTGCTGTGGGGAACAGAACCCCCACAGCTTTGTGCACACCAGGCAAGTCCTGTACAAATGAGCTACCATGAACTCTGTAGGGTAGTTTCCCACGTGCTTTTGCTTCGCCCTCCTCAGTGGCTCTTCTTGGATGAACTGTCCAATCAAACTTTGGTCCATTTCCTACGTGGGTTGCTCCCCTCCTCCCATCTGTTTGGCTTGACAGGGAGTCTTAAAATGGACCTTGCTGGCATAGAACTTGCTGTGCAGACCAGACTGGCTTTGAACTTTTGATCTTTTGCCTCTGCCGCCAAGGGTCAGGCACTAGGGGTGTCTTGGCCACCATGCTCAACCTTGCCTTGGTCGTCTTCTTACTGTTGAGTTTTTTAAAAATCCTTTTATGTGCTCTATAGAAATCTTTCCAGTTTTTATTTATTTAGTTTTGAGATGGGGGTCTCATATCCTGGCCAGGCTGACCTCAGTCTCAGGCCATCTCCCACCTCTGCCTCCCAGGTGCTGGGGTTGAAGGTGCAGCCAACCTACCCTGTCTGCGTACAAGTCTTTTGTGAGAGGCAACTTGCAGGAACCCCCACCACCACCACCCCATACTCTGACTGTCCCTGCTCCACTGGTGTCCTCTGTCAAGCCAGGAGTTCTTTTTTTTTTTTGGTTTTTTGAGACAGAGTTTCTCTGTATAGCTCTGGCTGTCCTGGAACTCACTTTGTAGACCAGGCTGGCCTTGAACTCAGAAATCCGCCTGCTTCTGCCTCCCGAGTGCTGGGATTAAAGGCATGCGCCACCACGCCCGGCCAGGAGTTCTAATTTTAACAGACAATTTTAGTCAAGTTTTTCCGCTCTGTGGCTTTGATGCCATGTTTATCAGCTCATCTGATACCAGCATTGTTTTTGCCAGTCTATATTGTATAACCAGAACCCTATAGTTACCAGAACCCTAGGTCCTAGGAACTTGATGAACGTGGCTCTTTCTTTCTTTCTTTCTTTCTTTCTTTCTTTCTTTCTTTCTTTCTTTCTTTCTTTCTTTCTCTCTCTCTCTCTTTCTATCTCTATCTTTCTCTCTCTCTTTCCCTCCATCCCTCCCTTCCTTCCTTCCTTCCTTGTTATTGTTTGTTTGGTTTTTTTTTTTTGAGACAGTTTTTCCTCATTCTGTAGACCAGGTTGGCCTTGAACTCAGAGATCTGCCTGCCTCTGCCTCCCCAGTGTTTGGGATTAAAGCCATGCACCACCACTACCTAGTAACTAGGCACTATTTCTATCTAACTTCAAATGTTCCAGATGATGAGACAAAGGCACAGAGAGCTGAAATTTATTCCCCAACATCCACCTGGCTTTTGGCACCCTAAGTCTGTCCTCCTTACCTCTAGAATCAAAACATCTTAGGACAAGTGGGAATTCTCCTTGGGAACCCATGCGGGCCAGTGACATTCAATACTACTTATATGCAGTTCTTAAATACTACTACTTTCAGTGGTCTTTTTTTGTGCCTGCCCCTCCAAAATAGTTTCTTTCTCTCTCCTCTCTGCTCCCCATTCCTCAAGTCTCCCTCCTTTCCCTCATTATGAGAGAGCATGCATTTCTCTGGGTGCAGCATCCGTCTGTCTGGAGTTGGTTAGATCCCTCTGTGACTTCTCTTCTGCTTGTTTTCTTTGTCCCTCACTGGAAGGTGAGCAGGGCTGAGAGCAAGGACCTTGTTTTCTCACCTCTTTATCTCTGGCCTCGAGCCTTGTGCCTGGCACAGGAAGCGTGATCAATAAGTACATGTTTGCAGACCTCAGTGGACATACGAATGGGTGGGTGAGTGGGAGGGTAAGGTTCTTCATGGCTTGGGGGGGGTTCTTCATGGCCTGGGGGGGGTTCTTCATGGCTTGGGGGGGGGTTGGGTTTTTTTGAAGGAGCTTTGTAGCCTTGGATCTAAATTAATGGGTAGACAGAATGGGAATTGCATTTCATAGAGAAATGCTTGTCTGTGTCCGTGTGTGCGTTTGTTCAGTTTTAAAGACAAGACCTATAGCAGCTACATGAAGTTCTTTGAGAAAGCAATTCAAGCATCTGCAGTACTAATTGTTTTCCACAGTAGAATTGTGGTAGGAGTTTAGGGAGGGAATGAGACCATTTTTCTTTGTGTAGCTGTATAATATTTTTAATCTCTGTCACATGCATACCATCTATCTATCTATCTAAGATAACCCTAAGATAATGACAATTTAAGATCCCTTTTCTTGAAGAGCTGGGCAGCAGAGCAAGGGAAAGAGTTAATCAGAGGAAGGTGTTCAGAAGACAATTAACTCCTCCTTCTTACTCAGGACCAGACTTTGTAGAAACTAAAGTAGGCCAAGTGTGAATACAAAAGGTTTCCCAAGACTGGCCGGGCAGGAAACATTGCTTTCGGACAGTGCTCATTGGCAATATCATCTGTACTTGCAACAACTCAGACTTGAGGAGGAATCCGAATCCAATCAGACTCCTCTGACACAGTGACTGGAAAATGTGTTACTGTTGTCTTTCTTTGCATGTCCAGGGTAATGTGCTTGTTGGTTTTCTATAAAATGTTGTCAAACCACATGCATTTTCTTTTACATCTCTTTTCTTTCAGATGTGTTAGTGATAACCTTAAAAAAAGCATGGGAATACCATATTTGTTTCAGAAGCTACACACTGTGCAATAGGATTGTCAGAAGTGCAAAGTTTTGTTTTTCTTGCTATTACAGAAATGTTGCATAGGTACCTCTAGCTATTCATCATCCATTTGTCTACCTACCTACTTACTTACCTGCCTAGCTATGGATCAGTCTACCATTTATCTGTCATCTGTCCACCAGATAGATCTATCATCCATCCAAATCAATCAATCTATCAATCTATCTATCTATCTATCTATCTATCTATCTATCTATGGATTGATCTTGCATCTTTATCTGTCTATTATCATTTGCCTATTCTCTATATAATTACTTTCATTTATGAAAGTTGGTATGTACCCCCAGTCCTCATACTTTTTTGTGTGTGTGTGATGATATTTTGGAAAAATTTTGTAAAGGCAGTGATGTTTCACAGCCTAACAATAGATATGTAAAGTTATTTTATGTTGCTACCAGCTATAAATGTTACCATTTTTTTCTCTTTTGGGAGTATTAGAAGATGTACGGTAGCTTATTATTTTAAGTTCTGACTCTCTACTTACATACATACTTATTGCTCATTTCAATTTTGCTTGCTAGTTTTTATTATATTTTATTATATGTGTGCATGCACGTGTATGCACGCTTGTGCACAGGTACCACGGCACACAGGTGGAAGCCAGGGGACAACACATGGGATTCTGTCTCTCCTTCTCATGGATTGGACCAGGTCATCAGGCTTTAGTGGAAAATGCCCTTTCCTGAGGAGCCTCCTTGCCAGACCTGTTTGTTTTTGAGTCAGTGTCTCATGTATCCAAGATTGGCCTCAAACTCACCATGTAACTGAAGATGGTCTAAACCTCCTTATCCTCCTGTCTGCACCTCCTGGGTGCCAGCATTATAGGCATTATATTATTATTTCATGTGATGCCGTGTTTTGAACCCAGGACCTTGCTAGGCAAGCACTCTAGAATCAAACTAAACCTCTGGGCTCTGTTTGTGTTTCTTGAGATAGAGTCTTAGTACGTAGCCCAGGCTGACCTGGAATTCTCTATGTAGCCGAAGCTGGCCTCTACTGATACTCCTGAGTTCTGAGATCATAGCAAGAGCTGTCAGCCCTATGCTTTTGGCTATTTTTATTTTCTCTTCTGAAAACAATTCAGTCTTTTGTCCACTCTCCCCTTGGGCCATTCATGGTTTTCCATTTACTAGCCAGAACATGTTTGGATCAAGGTAGTAAATCTTTGCCATATAAAGTTGAAATATCTTCTCCTGTACCTCATTTATCTTTTGGCCTTGTTGGTACTGTCCTTTGTTATACATGAGATTACATTTTTATATAATCAAATCCTTGCATTTTTTCCACTGATGTTCATATACCCCAGTAGTTTCCATGCTGTCCTAAGCTTAGGGTTTATGAATGGGGAAGATGTGTGGTGTGGCAATTGAGGTATGACTCATACTAGTTCTTCTCTGGTCATTGACCTTGTATTTATGTTACCTCCAAAGCCAGAGTGGAGGAGGGCCTAGCTCTGGAGCTAGAGTGACTGAGCCAGTCACTAAGGTCCGTGGGCCTTGGGTTCATCCACAAGATGGGAATTTAGGAGCATGTCTGCCCCAGGATTGTGGTTGGGCTTCAGTGTGTACATCCATCTGTGGTTGGCACTTGCTTTGTGTCAAGTGCTGAGTGAGGCAATGTGTGTACGTGTATTTCCACTTGGTCCTTACAGTTCCTGTCTTCCTGAGAGGTCAGAATGATTGTTTCTGCTTTAGGGAGAAAACTTGGACCAGATGACTTAAATGGGTGGCCTAAAAGCATGGCAGAGAGGACACCAAGCATGGTGGGAGGGTTAGAAAGCATTGCAGGGGGCATAGCAAGTGAAGAAGTTGAGATTTACAAACTGTTCTCTCTGCTATCTCAAGATCATCACCTTCTTCTTCTTCTTCTTCTTCTTCTTCTTCTTCTTCTTCTTCTTCTTCTTCTTCTTCTTCTTCTTCTCTCTCTCTCTCTCTCTCTCTCTCTCTCTCTCTCTGCATACATGATATATGTGTGGAAATGTGTGATGACATGACACCTGTGCAGAGGTCAGAGGACAACTCTGTGGAGGAGTCAGTTCCCTCCTTCCACCTTTATGTATGTTCCTAGAATGGGGGTTCCACCTTCACCCCCTGAACCATCTCACTGCCTCTAAGTTCAGACTCTTGGTGGTTGCTTCATCCCCCGTCTTTGCCGTGGTACTTACTGGACACCTGCTACTGTGCCTACCCCATGTAGGTGAGTATGGCAGTCCCAGTCTGACGCTGTTCATTGGGCGACAGAGTGATCAACATCCAACTCCTGGTTGTGGTTGAATGAGATGAGCCTTGAGCTTCAGAAGACATTGATACTGATAGCTGTTTGAGGTTTTAGGGTCAGGAGATGCCTTTCTAATGCAGCCTCATGGACATTAGACATAAAACATGAGCAGAGCCGGCCACATGGAAAGCAGGGTTTAGAGCAGAGAAAGAGCTTGCGTGTCTCCAAGACTAGAAGAGGCAATGTAAGGACTTGAATATGAAGTGCCCTAAAGGCTCGGTATTGAAAGCTTGACCCCAGCTGCTGACATAGCTACTGGGAGACAACTGGACCATGGGGGCTCTGATCTCCTCCATGGATTAACTTACCTTACTGACTTCATAGGCAAATGGATTATCTGGAGGTGAGGCCCAGTTAAAGGAAGCAGAGCTCTGGGGCTGTGTCTTCCAAGGGTGCTTCTTATCCCGGACTCTCTTTACTTTCTGCTTCTGGGTCACCCTGAAGCTTTGTCCTGTGATGCCCTTCCCCACGCTGTGATGCTCACCACAGGTCCCAAGGCAACTGAGTCAGATTGCCTCTCAAGACTATCTGCCTCTCACCAAGGGTCAAAATAACCCTTTCCTCCTTTAAATTATTCCTCTCGGGCATTTTGTCACAACAACAGAATAGCGGATGAATAGAGCCAATATGGCAGGAGACCAGAGTGTGGGCGGACATGATTGGAGATGGAGTGGTGGGTAGGGATCGGTGCAACAGTCCGAGAAGATTTTAAACAGTCTTGGATCTGGGACAGGCCACAGTGATACCAACATCAGTGGCTCTACTAGAATCCCTGTTCTTGCTTCTCTCTAAAGAACATAATGATACCTTTCCCTGCTGTATTCCCCCAGGGTTCTCCCATGGCCCCGGGGCAGGAGTTTTTAGCACGGGACACTAAGCCAGGCTGGGAAGAAGAGTCTTTGCCATCTCTGCTGCTTTCAGCTATTGGTGGACTATGTGTTTAAACCACGTGAGACTCTCTTTCTGTGCATTGGCTGCTCTAGTTCTTCCTTATGTCTAGCTGTAAGCAGGATTGGCTTTTTCCCATTTGTGACACTTCTTCATCCCTGGTGTGCACCTTCAAGCCTCAGCTTTCAGGAAGGTTCCATAGACCAGGGTGAGTCACTAGCACTGACCTCAAACGGCCCTTACCCTTGTCACCTATTCTTTGGCAATAGGCTGCCAGCACAGGGCAGAGGGGACTATGTGTGCCTTCGCTCTCATTGTTACCCCAGCGCTGGGCATATGGAGGGCTGATCAACTCGTCCCCTGAGCTCACAGCTCTGTTCCCCGGTGTCACGTCAGATGTGTCCTCTGAGCCACATTCTTCTCCCTCTGGCCTAAACCCATGAGTCCCAGCCAGTGACTGTGAAGCTGTGGCTAGCTTTGTTCATAGCATACACCCAGCAAGACCAGAGTCCACTGGGCGTTCAGTGACACGCCTCATGTTTACAGAATCCCTTGAAAATACTCATGACCACAGCTAACCCCACACCTACTTTTCAACTGAATTTTGGGCACAGTTAACAGGCAAGTCAGATACTAAACCTGTATTCTTCTCTCAAAGGACCAACAAGGGTTATGTGCAGCAGCAACTCAGTTTAAAATGATGTTACTGCATGAATTCCTGAGGGGACAATCACAGGGCATGGAGGCCACCTGAAGCCTTTCAACGTGAATGCCTTCTGCAGAACAATCCCCAACTAGGAAGCCATTCTAATAAAACAATGGGTATGGGCAAAGATGGAGTCAGGAAGATATCTAGTAGCACCGCATAGCACAGTTGAGATTCCCAACAACAGGAAATCCAGATAGTGCCCTTCTCCTCATAGAAAATGCAGGTATGCTGTTATAGACATGGGCTTGGGAGTACAGCATGCTGTGTGTCTGTTAGGATTCTTAGCAGCATGTGACAGGTATTCTTCTCCATGAGGAAGGGTTCATTGGCTCTTGGACTCTAAAAGCAAGTTGGAGAACCAAGGTGAAGGAGTTTAGTGTAACCAGACTATAGACCTCTTAAATCCAGAACTCTCCAGGATGCCTTCTCCATCAGCTATATTTGTCTTTCTGTGCGTGTCAGCCTCTTTTCTATGGCAGACCACAGTGTCCAGCAAGGCTTGACGACACTGTATAGTATCTACCGGTAGCTGTCTGTAATGCAAACTCCTTGAACCCTAAGAAATACATTTAGGGTCGAATACCCAACTCCAAACTGTGAGTAGTAAAGAGCTGTGATGGCCCAGTTTATGATGGCCCAGTTTGAGTCAAGACTCTCTCTCCCCTGTACCAATCAACCAAGACCAGGAGGTGGGGTCTCTTTGACCTAATATGGGAGATCCTAAGTTAACCAAGAAGGGAAAGGATAGCTCCTAGGAAGATAAATGGGTCAAGAACCCCATGCCTCTTCTTTTCAAAGGGCCCCGAGACTCCCTTTTTAGTAAAGAGCCGAGTTCAGAGGGAGGTGTGTAATGGAAGCATCTGAAATGATGTCCTAAAATATTGAAAGTGGGTTTTCCTGAGTGTGAGATGCTCAGTGGGTGAATGACTTGTTGTGTGAGGCTGGTGACCTGAGTCCAATCCTTGGAATCCACGGTAGAGGGAGAGAACTGACTCTTGAAGGCTGTCCCCTGACCTCTACCAATGTTCCCTCAATGATAAATAAAATAAGAGACTGTGACTATGTTGTCTTCTCTACAATGAACACCAATTATTTGTGAGACTAGATACTTGGAATGTTCTATGTGTCTATCCTGGAAACACTCCCTGCCTCCCGACAGTAACCTGCCGATGGGGTTCTGTATGGACCTCTCTTCAGGCATCCAGACAGCCATTTATTTAATCAAGAAGTGGATGTTCACAGGGGCCTAGTAAGTGACAAGATGCACTATGCACTGGAGAGACAGTAAGCAACAAAGCCAGTCTCTTCCCGTTAGAGACTCATGATGTGACAGGTGGAGGTGGAGTACACAGGCACCCATGTTCTAAGAAACTCAAAGCAGAATGTGAGCCCTTAACGAGGAGAATACAGACCAAAGGATAACACACTCCATTTAAGGGGATCTAGTAAGATAGTGTTGGGATGCTGAATTTTAAATTGGGCCAAGAACCTTGGATGTGCCCATTACCCAGCAGGATAGACAGTGCATGCAAAGTGGAGAAAGGCTCACTCACCAGGAGGACCTGGAATTGGCAGGTGGTTGATACGCCAGCAACCCATGGTAGAACTTGTGGCAAATTCCACTCACTAACCATGTAGTGAACCTCTACTTTGGTGTCAGACTAAGGGCTTGCTTAGGATAAGAAAGCATTTGGGATTTGAGACCAGAGGGCCTTGAATTTTGCTCTATCTGTTTCCCAATAAAGTTGAGATTAAAATGTGGGTTTATTGCTGGGTGTGGTGGTACATGCCTGTAATTTCAGCACTTGGGGGATGGAGGCCAGAGGAGCAGAGGCTCAAGGTCCTCGACTACATAGTGAGTTTGAGACCAGCCTGCATGAAGCCCATCTCAAAACCCAAAATAATAAGAATTTAAAACCTAAAACAAAAATGAAACAAAACACAACTAAAATGTGAGTCTCTTTTAGAAGAGGCCACTGTCTTCATTGTGTACAGCTCCTGGGTGCCTACAGCTCACACATCTGTGTATTTAAAGAGGAATCAGGACATTGTCTCAACACCCTGCTTCCTGGGTTCACAATTGTGATTGAGTGCACACTGTCTCCTATAGGCTTCTGTGGTTGGTCCTCAGCTGTGCTAGTGATTTGGAAGGCTGTATAAACTTTCTAGCCAGCTAGAGGAGGTGCATCACTGGAAGTGATGTTGAGAGTTTTGTTTTTTTTTAACCTCTCTCGCTGTCTCTGTCTGTCTGTCTGTCTGTCTGTCTGTCTGTCTCTGTCTCTGTCTCTCTCTCACTATGTGTGTGTTCCACATGTGTGTACATACCTTCAGAGACCATAAGAGTGTATCATATCCCCTGCCCCCCAGACTTGTAGTTACAGGTGGTTATGAGTTGCCTGATATGGGTGCTAGGGATTAAACTCAGGTCCTTTGAAAAAGCAGCAAATTCTCTTAACTGCCAAGTCATCTCTCCAGAGTTTGAGCTTTGAGGCTTTATAGCCTGATCCCACTTCCCGTGTGCTCTCTGCTTCCTGACTGCAAACACAATATGACCAGCCAGCTCCTCCTGCTGCCATGCCTTCTCCGCTATGACCGTCTGTATCTCTTCATAAATTGCGTGTCAGAATAAACCTTTTGTGTGGGTTTCGTGGCAGTTTGAATGGGAAATGGTCCTCAAAGACTTGGGTATTTGGGCCCAGTTGGTGTCAGCATTTGGGAAGGTTATGGAATCTTTTAGAAAGCACAGGCGTGCTGGAGAAGATACATCAGTGGGGGTGGACTTTAAGGCTATATAGTCTTGCCCTACTTCTAATTCAGTTTCTCTGCTTCCCGTGTTTGCAGCTGAGATGTGATCTCTCAGCGTCCTGCTCTTGCCAGCATGCCTGCAGCTCACTGCTGTGCCTCACCACCCCAGCAGACTGTGCTCCCCCTGGAATCCTAAGCCAAAGTAACCCTTCCAAAGATGCTCTTGGTCATGGCAGTTTATCATAGCAACAAAAATCAACCAATGCAATTCCATTCTCTGTTGCTGTGATAAAATACCCCAACAAAAACAATTTATGAAAGAAAGTCCATCATAGTGGGCAAGTCACAGCAGCAGGAACTTGAAGCAGCATATCACGTCTACACCTATAAGCATAGAGTAAATGAATGTGTGCTTTCATCTTTTTTTATACAGTCCATGACCCAAACTCAGGGACTAGTGGTCTTGACTAGTTATCAACTGGTTCATCCCACATCAATTAACATAATCAAGAACATTTCTCATAGATATTTCACAGATTCATAGACTGACCTGATCTAGAAAATTGTTCATTGAGACTCTTTCATGGTGATTCTAGATTGTGTCAAGTTGATGAGTGAAACCCTATCATGTCCTTCTTCCTGTGCATTGTTTATTATCAGCTATTTGGTCACAAGAAATATGGACACTGGAGGCCTGACTCAGGAGATTTCAGAGAAGAACAAAATTTATAACAAGAATTGAGATAGAGTTATTCCAGCTGTATGCTGGCAAAGAATATGGCCACATTGTACCTGTCTCCTGAGAACTGGCTTTTCCTGTCCTGGCATCTAGGCGGCCAGTGTAAACAGCAGGGACCATGCTCTGATGCAAGGTTACAACTGTGTGCTACTACAGCCCCCTTGGGTTTCAGCTGCAAAGATGAAACAGAATTGAGAAACTTTATTGTTTGTCTTGAAAACAAGAAAATCAGACACTAAAGGTGGAAGACAGAGGTAACTTGAAAAACATCTATAGCAGTGACTGGCTAAGTTCTTTGAAAAGTATCTAAGGTGTTTGTTATCCTTCAAGATTCAGGATTGGCAAGAAGAAACAGACTAGATGCTTAGTTTAGCTGTGAGACTTGAATATGGAGATAATGCTGAAAGAAACAAGGATCTAGTACCTGCTAACAGAAAAAACACTGACAACTACAAGCACAGAGCCACGGATCAATTTGGCTATATATAATCCCGAATAAGGCTGCTGTAATGGCTCTGGCTAACCTCCTTCAGATTCATGGTCAGGATGGTTACCCAGTGATCCTTAAGACAATTTGCATTTTGGTTGAGGAAACATCTAACACAAGATGCTGTTGCTAAAGCAAATCCAGCAAAAGAGGGCTTCTCTGTCACTGTAGGCAAACACGTTCTTGATTTTAGTGCAGGAGCTGCCATTCTTGATGAAGCTGCTCAGAATCTGCAGTTGCCGCACGCAGGGAGGGAGGTACAGACAAAGCCTGATGGAGTCATAGGATCCCTTCAGACAATTGCTGCTGAGCCAAAGATAGACCACAGACTGGGCAATCATGGAAGATAAGCACACGGGAATTTTTTTCACCTGCTTAGGATGATGGGAACAGTGTTTGGAAATATATGTTATGCTTTTAAAGGAGGAATCCCAGAAATTTAACTATGTTCTAGAGATTTACTAACACTGCATTTTTTTTCCAACCTTAAAAGTTTGGGAGTGTAGGGTGATGAGAATGAGGGACTAATTTGTTTGGTGGAAGAAATTTCAAGATTTGATAGCATTGAGGCTGTGTCATTCTTACCGTTCACTGATCTTTTACACACACACACACACACACACACACACACACACACACACACACACACGACCAGCAAATGGGCCAGAAAGTTACAAAAAAATGTGCAGTACAAAAAAATAGCAGGAAAACAAGAAAGTTTAAAGTTGTGAATGCGATTGATTTGGATTAAGAAGCAATTATACTAATTGAAGAGTTTAGCAATATTAACAATAAACTTTTCCCTCTGTTCTGGGACAATAGGACCGTGCCTTGAGGCAAAATTCCACCCGTCAGCTTCCATCTAGTGAAAATGCAAGTTCATCTGAGAGGAGAGAGCTGGAACGGAGATTGTTGCGGGAGGGGCCCTTGATCAAACGCTGAGGAAAGAATTTGGGTTCTCTAGCTAGAGGCACATGAAGGCCACCACCTTGGAACCTAAGGGAGCAAGAATACATCTCCATCAGCAGAACCTGGCAGCCTTCTCTACATGGCACTGTTGGTATGAAACACAAAATAGTTTAGAGTCTCACAGAGTCTCACAGAGACTGCCAGGGGGCTGTCAAAGCCAGGCAATATGTGGCAGGTTGGGACTTCTGTGTGGTGCTCCATTGTATGAAGCTATGAAGGTAAAGCTCAAGCTGCCACTCCAGCATGTTAGGGATGCAGGGACTATGGGACATCAACCAAGGAAAGCTATAGATATTGAGTAGAGCTGGCCCCAGAGAAAGGCTGTGTGTGTTGCAGATGGCAGAGCTGGAGAGACCGGCTTAGGTAGCCCTTGGGAACTCAGATGATTTTATCACAAGTCCTGACTGCTGGACATGGAGTGGAATGATTTAGTGTTGTTCCTGTAGGATTTGGGTCTTGCTTTGGTCTGAGCATTCCTTGTTATCCTTTTGTTTTGCATGTCTAGAGGAGAACGATACTCCTATGCTGTTGTATGGTGAACGTATCTAACTTGCATTTTGATTTCATAGGGTCTCCCAGTTAAGAGATTGCTTTGAATTTCAGAAGAGATATTGGGCTCTTGTACTGCGTTTGTGCTACTGACAACCATGAGGGGGTTGTTGAAGTTGGAAAGAATGAATCCTGCATGGTGAGATGGCCACAAATGTATGGAGGCCAGGAGTGGGATATTGTGGTTTGAATGCAAAATGCCCCTCATAAACATAGGTTAGAAGATGACGGCACTGGCTTGGAAGTTTGTGCTTAGGAGGTAGTACTTTGGTGGATGAGTTCATTGGGGTGAGCCTGAGGTTTTATAGCATGGCTCCAATTCTTGTTTACTTTTTGCTTCCTAAATGTGGGCACAATGTGGCCAGATGCCTAATTTCTGCTTCCATACCTTCCTACCATAATGAGCTGCATCCTTTTATTATTAACAATTGTGTGTGTGTATGCACACATGCACGCATGTGCACATGCTTTTACACCTAGTCATATATCTGTGTGGGGTTGTGCATGTGAGTCCAGTGCCCTTAGAGGCCAGAGGTTTCAGATCCATCCCCCTGAAAGTAGAGTCACAGATGTTCATGAGCTGCCCAGTGTGGGTGCTAGGAACCAAACTCAAGTACTCTGCAAATGTACTAGGTGATTGCCACCAGTGAGCCAAATCTCCTGTCCTCCTTTGTAAATGCCTAATGTTAAAAATGCAAGCCCAAACAAATGTTTCCTATTGCCTCAGTTAGGGTTTTACTGCTGTGAACAGACACTATGATCAAGGCCAGTCTTTTAAAAGGACAATATTTAACTGGGGCTGGCTTATAGATTTAGAAGCGCAGTCCAGTATCATCAAGGCAGGACCATGGCAGCATCCAGGCAGGTATAGTGCAGGAGGAGCTAGCAGCCTTCAGATGATGATGTAGAACTCTCAGCTCTGCAGTGTCGTCTGGCCACCACACATCAGACTCATCATTGTCCCCATCCACAGCGGTAATAATTAAAAAATAAGACTTAAAAAGTGCCTAATACAATAATTTAGGTTCCACAGCAACAATTGAGAGGCATTCACTGACAGTGTCCCCCCCCAGGAAATGCTGCATGGCTTCTATCATGGCCCCCCACCCCAACCTCTTTTCTCTCTGAAGGGACCTTGGGGAAGGGGATCACTGGTCTCTCAGATATCTTTGGTCCACTACGTTCATTGGCCTTGGCCTGAATTGCTGAGGGTTATGTGAGTATAGTAGCTACTTAGTCAAAAATAGCTTTTCTGCTGACTTCAGCCCAGAGAGCAGCATCCAAGCAAAGGATGCTAAGCTCTTGAGGGGGGCCATCCCCTGCCTGCTCCTTCTCACTGGACAATTGTTTCCCTGTTCTAGAGGGACACGGTATGCACTTCCAATTGGCTGCAGAAAAAAAAATGGCTGTTGCTGCAGCACAGAAACTGAAGGGCCGTGAACATCGACATGCACAGAGCAACATTAGAATAAATGTCAGCGAGTGGATGGCGCAGGGAAGAAGAGTCACTCTGGCAGCATCGACACACCAGCGCTACGGTCTCATTTATTCAGTTAACAAACAAAGAGCCTTTGCTATGTGACAGAGACTGTGCTGAAACTGGAGATACTCGAAAGGGAAAGGGCTCTTCTCAGCCTCATCCCTCACTGGTAAGCCATCTTGTCCCCAGTACTAATGATTGCTTTTACAGTTCATGGAAAATGCCCTATCCTGGGTATTTTATAAGACATGAAACCCACAGAGTGAACGAACCAGATATTTCCTGGTCCTTTGCTGCTTGCATTCTAGAAGGAACAATGGACAAATGATAGACAGAACCCAAAGTCACGGACACTGTCTTAACACTAAGAGTCCCAAGTGGAACTGGCTGAGTGAGGGTCCTTGCAGGCCTGGGAGGAGGCCACCCCTGCTGATGGAAAAACATTGCTGATCTGTGAAGGACGGGGTCAGGGCTCCCAGTGCTTTTGTCCATGAGTAACATTGGAGGAAAGCTATCTGGGTTTTGCTCAAGCCACAGGCACCTCTGAAGGCTGAGCAGAGAGGGGGCTACTCTGATATTTTTGGAGGAAAATTTGGAAACACTCATCAAAGCTTTGAAAGAATGCCTCTCCTTTGACCTAATAAGTTCACTTCTGGGAATTTATCCAAAGGAAATAATTAGATAAGTGCACAGGGATGCGCATTAGAGGGAAACTCATTGCAGCCTTATTTCTGGTAGTTAAAAATTTGAAGTGATCAAGACAGTTAATAATCAGGGATTGTCGAAGCTAATTGTAGTACATCCAGTAAATGACATCAAATGAGTCTTTCCTCTCTATGTTAATACAAAAAGATGCCCATTATCAGCCAAATAAGACAATCTTGGTTTAAAACATTTGCAACCTGGAATAGAGAAACACACTTCCAACCCAGCACTCTAGAGGTGGAGACAGGAGGACCACAAGTTCTAGGTCATTCTTTGTTACAACTGAGTTTAAGGCTATCCTGGGGCACACAAAATCCTGTCTTAGAACCATCCAGAAGCAAACTGAGAGTCCAGAAGGAAATGCACATGGCTGTGGTCCACAAGCAACTACCTCCAAGACCATTGAATAGAGGAAGAAGAGTTTCTTCAACAACGGTGCCAGGCTAACTGAAGAGCAACAAGAGAATGAAATTGGACCTTAACCCACACTTTACACAAAACCAACTCAAAATGGAGACTAGCTGAACATAGTCGCCCGTAGAAGACACCAGAAGAGTAAGCCTTGATGTTGGGAATAGTTTCTTAAACCAAAAGCATCTCACCCTCTAAAAAGATAAGTAAGACTCCATCAAAATTAAAATTTTTGTGTATATGAAGGCACTCCTGTTTCAAGGAAACCCCCAGAGTGGAAGAAATGTAGTTGAAAATTTTATGTTTAAATGTAGAAAGATCTGGAATATAGAAGAAAGCAGTTTTATGAATCAACAAGAAAATTCGAACAACCAAAAGGCTTGAATAAATATTTCCCTGAGGAAGAGAAACGGATGGTCATCAAGGCTGTGAAAAGGCTCTGCCCGACCCTGTCACCAGGGAAGCACAATTCAAACCCACAGTAAGGCACCACTGCATGTCCATAGCCAAGGGCAAATGGCAAGGGCTGGTTGGGAGCCTTGCACATTGCTGTGGGGATGGTAAAGAGGAACAGCCACTGAGGTGACTAATCTGTGGCTTCCTCAGTAAGCTAAACATATGCTGACCATTCAACCCAGCAATCCCACCGCAACTGTAAACCCCTAGAATTGAAGATGACAGCCAGTGGTGGTGGCATACGCCTTTGATTCCAGCACTAGGGAGGCAGAGGCAGGTGTATCTCTGAATTTTTGAGGCCAGCCTGGTCTACAGAGAGTTCCAGGACAGCCAAAGCTATGCAGAGAAACCCTGTCTCCAAAGACCAATTAACTAACTAATTAAAAATAAAATAGCATTAAAATTAAAAAAGATGTGTACATGGGTGCTTGTATAAACTATCCTCAAGAGTTCAAAGGTGAAAATGATTCAAATGTACCTCAGCCGGTAAATGGAGCAATAGACGCTGCTGCATCTGTACACTGGAATATTGCTTGACTCTGAAAAAGGAAAGAAGGATTCTTACTGCAGCATACACTGACCTGGATTACACCACGGTAAGTGAAGGAAGAGTAATGTAGAAGTCCACGTGCTGCCTGGTGTCATTCCTATCACATACTCAGCATGGCAAACCATGGAGACAGATAGCAGACTGCTGTGGGAGGAGGTGGGGACAGGAGACCTGGGAACTGCATTAAAAATAGAGTTTCCTCCTGGGGTTGATGAAAACACTGGAGTCTAGAACTAGGTAATGGTGATGGTCGCTTGGTAATGTGAACAGGCTGAGTTTGCATAATTGCTCTTTTTCAAGTGGTTAACATGGAGGGGAAAAATGTGGCTAGTCTAGAGACAGTCACTGTCAGGACAGATAATCAAATGTCAGCTGTTGATATGTACAGAGCTTGAGACTTTTCAACCTTTTTAAAAAATATAGGGCCGGGTGTGGTGGCACATACCTTTAATCCCAGCACTTGGGAGGCAGAGGCGGCGGATTTCTGAGTTCAAGTCCAGCCTGGTCTACAGAGCGAGTTCCAGAATAGCCAGGGCTATACAGAGAAACCCTGTCTCGAAAAACATAAATATATATATATATATATATATATATATATATATATATATATTCTTCATGGTTTACAGTAAGCCTGTTTTGCATTAATAATCAGAGTAGCAAAGGAGACATACATTGTCTTTATTTTATAAGTGAGAGCAAGAGGCCAGCAACATAGCACAGAGGGGGACAGTGCTTGCTGCTTAAGCCTGATGCCTTGAGTTCAATCTCCAGAACCTACAGTAGAAGGAAAGAACTCACTCCCCAAAGTTGTCTTGTGGCACCCCCCAAGAAGCCTACACACTCAGTTAGTTATTAATAATAAGTAAAATAAAAATTTTAAAAAAACAAACAAGGATACGTGCTGGAGAGATGGCTCAGTGGGTGAGATCTTGCCTTGTGAGCAGGAGGACCCTAGCTGGATTCCCAGCACTCGCACATTAGTGCCTGGCAGGAACCCCTGTCGCTCCAGTCCTTAGGATGCAGGGACAGAGCATCCTGGGAGCTTGCTGGTGGCAAGTGGCTCTACCAAAGCAGTGAACTCCAGGTGAGAAGTCCTGCTTAGAAATACAGGGCAGATGGCCACTGAACATCAGATAAAATGTTATCTGAATGAATACTCATTTATATATTCTGTTAATTATTTAAGTTGATCCTAGAGAGAGAAAAAAGAAAGCTTAATACTGAACATGGTTCAAAAATAGGAATCATGGAATTTTCAGGTAAGTGGATGGAACAAGAAAATATCACACTGAGTGTGGTAACAGATAGACAGATGTCTATGCTATGGCCATTGCCCTTTGTTTCCTCTCAGAATTTAAAGGTAAAACCCTATCAGTGAAAACACCATACGTTTCAGACACAGGAATCAAACTGGAGATGACCCAGAAACTGCTTTCATAGTGCCAGAAGGTGTATCCGAGGGAGGGAAGGAATCAATAGTCCCTCTGCCCAGCTGGGACACCTATGAACTACAGCAATGACCAGAATGCAGAGTATCACCAGAGATGCACTGTATCTTGGGGGTAACCAAGAACTGTCTAATTGGGCTCAAGACCCCCCCCCCATGATGAGGGAATTCACTCCTGGTCCTGTAAACATAGTCAACTTCTTATAGCTGGTGAGGTCATGGACCTAGAACCTACCATTGCCACTTTCCAAACCAGTATAATTCCCAACCGCATTCTAAATACTTACCCTTATACCCACAGCTAAGTGTAGCCCTCACCCCTCATCAGAGAAGCTCCTTTTTGTAGCAGACAGAGACCATTACAGAAAACCACAACAGGTCAAAATCCAGACAACCACGGACCACGGGAGAGCCCAACCCCAACTGATACATCTGCGACACAACCCCTACGCTTAAGGCTCAGGGAACATCTCAGAAGAGGCAGGAAGATGGTCAGAGTCGGAGGACCACAACATCTCCGAGACCGTGTCTTCTCTACAGGATACGAAAGCTGGAATGGCAACATGATTTGCAACATGAACAAGCATGATGAATTGCAACAATGTGACTGTCTAAATAAGATCTGAGCAAGAGCGATCCCAGCTGACATGCCAGAGTGGATGAGGAAAATCTACCAAAGCCTCCCGTCTAGATGAAAAGCTCCAGGCATCGAAGACTGCTGTGGGGGGAATTAAGTCTTCCCCGGGGATGAGCGCTCTATTCGGTTACCCAACCCTAAATGATCAGCCCTAAAAATGTGTATGTATACAAGCAACACGACATGAGCTCAGCAGGTTGTATTTTTATACTTATTAATTCATGCAAAGATAAATACACATAGTAAGTATACATAAATAACTATTTTAGAAAGGTCACGAGTGTGAGGGGGCCCACAGCGGGGAGTGGAGGAAGGGGGAGAGGTGATGTAAATATAGTATACATAAATGAAAAATGAAAAATTAAAGAAATATTTTGCTCACTTTTTTGTTTGTTTGTTTGTTTGGGTTTTTTAATTTTGTTTTTGTTTTGCTTTGTTTTTTTGAGACGAGGTTTCTCTGTGCCCTAACTATCCTGGAACTCCCTCTGTAGACCAGGCTGGCCTCGAACTCACAGAGATCACCTGCCTCTGCCTCCTGAGTGCTAGGATTAAAGGCTTGTGCCACCTTCTCTACCGCCCTTAAATTTTTTAAAAAAGAAAATAAAAATATACAAGAAAGGGAGTGACAGAGAAAGACACCTGCTGTTGGCCTTTGGCTTCACATACACACACAGGACTGAGTGCTCCATTACTTTATATCCCCCCCCCCCCGACGTGCATATGTTACATACACAAGAAGAAAGAAAAGCAAAAATAAGAGAAGGAAAGGAGAGAGGAGGAAGAAGGGAGTCATTGTCAGAGGGAAGGAGGAAGAAAGCCAGCCTTAGAACTCCACCCATATCCCATCCATGGAGAGATAAAGACCTTGCTGATGTTGAGCTGGGAGCTGTAAGGGTTTCTGTTAACACAGGAAGGACTCTGGACCAGCAGTTACCAATCAACACTGCTCTGCAGGGCCCATTGAAAGATGCCCAGGGTGCACAGTGGCCAAATTCAGTGCCACTATTAATGCGACATATGGTACACACATAATTGCTATGGAGCAAATGTCTGTGCACTTGAGAATGCGAAGATTTTTCTACAAAAGTGACTAAAACCCAGCAAGAATGCTTTTCCTGAGATAGTTCAAAGGCACTTGCTTCTAAGCCTGATAACTCCAAGTGCAACTCCCAGAACTAACATGATGGACGGAGAGAACCAATTACTATAGGTTTGTCTCTGATCTCCACAAATGTGTGTGTGTGTGGGGGGGGGGGTAGGCGAGGAGGAGGAGAGGAGGAGAAGGAGGAGGAAGAGGAGGAGGAACTAGTAGTTGTCACATGTGTGATGACACTTGTCTTCAATCCCAGCACTCAAGAGGCAGAGGCAGGCAGATTTTGTGAATCTAAGGCCAGCTGGTCTACACAGTAAGTTACAGGTCAGCCAAGGCTACACAGTAAGAATTTTTTTTTTTTTAAAAAAGCAAAACAAAATAAAACAAATAAAAAACCGTCTTTCTTCTGAGCCGGCAACTGGAGATAGAGACAAGGTTAGCACTGGCTGCACCATGCCCTGTCTGTGCCTGTGTGGTAGTAGATGCCTTTTCCTGCATACCTGGTAGGATGAACTTATTCAAACAGATACATTCTTTGCTAGAACACCTGCCTTATGTAGTAAAACAAATTTCTCAGTCATAAGATCAAAGCTATTTAAGCAAAAAAAAAAATGTTTTTCTTGTCCCTGCCCCATTTTGCATTTGCCAACTTTTTATAAGACATTGTTTAACACATGGAAACAAGCAAATATACTGTAGCACATGGAAACCACCGGGAATGTTTGCACTAAAAACACAACGTGCTTCCCAGCTAACTTTCAAAGAGAAAATATGTTCATAAAAAAAGTATTTTGCCCGGTATCATATGCAATATGCCAATTCAAATATGATTTAACAACAAAAAATAAAATATACATATACAAATTTAAAAAAAGAAAAAAAAACAATTAGGCTATTAGGGAAAGCCCCACCACCACCATGCTAAATTTTCTATAGTGCTATCTAAAACTGTCTCTGAAAAAGTAATTTTCTGACCCTCAAGCAGACTTAAGATCCAGGCGGCTGGCAAGGCAATGCCAGGCTGACCTTGACCTCCGCCAGTCCCCTTTGGCCCTCATCTCTGTAGCCTCCTTGGCGCAAGTGCTGCTGATCTCATTACCTCCCTGCAGCTACGCAACCCAGCGGAGTCGCGAGGGGGGGGCGAGGGGCTGCGGAGTTGTTTGGGCCTTTGGACAGCTTCATGCTCTTCCTAGGGTACTGCGCCTGCTTCCAAGTTCTGTTTATCCAACAAACACTAGACTTGTGCTTTGAAATTATGTAGTGCAGAAAAATGATGTCTTTGAAAAAACCCTTTTTTAAAGGGTTGACAGAGCCACTGTGTGGCTGCCACGAGGTGTACCTGTCCCTTAGGTTCTCTGTGACTGGACGACCCCCACCCCCAGTGAATGCCCTGACATCTAGGGCCCACAGGATGTGTTATGTCTCTTGGGATTCTTTGCTGAACCATTATTCCTCATTTTGGCTTCTCTGCAGAACTGCTCCTTGTACACAGTGAAGGTGAATGCTGAGCGCGGTGAGAAGGGCTACCCCAAGCTTTCCCAAACTCTCTGGAGACAGCTCTGGCCAGGTCCACAGTGACCCCCAGGGCCCTTCTGCCTGAGGACCATCATTCTGTATGATTGGTTCTGCATTCCTGTTTAAAAGCACGCATAACGTTACATTCTTGCCCGACATGGTAGCCCACTCAGGAGGCAGAGGCAGGCAGCTAGATCTCTGAGTTATCTGCTTCTTCTAAATCATAAAAACATCATAGAAAGTAACAAAACATAAAAACAACCTTTCTCAGATTATAAAAAAAAAATTTAAAAATCACCCCACACCAAGGACCTTAAAAGAAGCCCTGATGTATTTGGGAATCTTTCACTGAGGGCCTTTAAAAATAGAATCATTTTTATTACTGTTTTACCTAGTTTTGATAATTCCTTGTATCAACTTTATAAACTCGTGTGTGTGTGTGTGTGTGTGTGTGTGTGTGTGTGTGTGTGTGGCTTCAAAGGCCACAGAATTGTTTCAAGTCCTCTAGAGTAGGAGTTACAGGTGGTTGTGAAGTGCTTGACATGGGTACTGGGATGGGAACTCAGATCGTCTGGCACGGCAGTACAAGCTCTTAATCATTAAACCATCTCCCTAGACTACTGAATCTTTTGAGACAGAGTCTCAAGTATCTGGACTGGCCTCTGACTCATTACGCTTCTGAGGAAGACTTATAACTTCAGGTCCTTGTATTTCTACCTCTCTGCTGCTGGGATTACGGGGAGTTTATGCCACCTGGCTTATGCAGTGCTGGAAAGAGATCAAACCCAGGGCTTTGTGTATTCTAGGCAAGCTCTCTACTAGCTGAGCTACAGCCTCAGCTCCTACATACGTGTGTGTGTGTGTGTGTGTGTGTGTGTGTGTGTGTGTGTGTGTGTGTGTGTATATATATATATATATATATATATATATATATATATATGTGTGTGTGTGTGTGTGTGTGTGTGTGTGTGTGTGTGTGTGTGTGTGTCTTAAGACAAGGCTTCTCTGTGTAGTTCTGCCTATCCTGGAAGTCACTTTGTAGAGCAGACTGGCCTCAAATACAGAGATCCAACTGCTCCTCCCTCCCAAGTGCTGGAATTAAAGGCCTGTGGCTTCNCTCCTCTCCTCTCCTCTCCTCTCCTCTCCTTTCTTTTTTTAAAAATAGAGTCTCATGAGGCTTCCCAGGCTTGCCACAAACTTACAATTCCCTCCTTCAGCCTTCTGAGACCTGGGGTTGTCACACCTGGCAATTTCTATTCTTCGTTTTACAACAGGAGGCAATGTTGCTCTCAATTGGGTCTCTGATGTTCTGTAGCTATTAAATCTTGGAGGAATCTCTTTGAGCTGTTTGCTTATCTGCAAAACAGGGATACTACCAGTATCTCCCCTACAGGGCTCCCGGGTGGAGTCAATATGATAAAACAGGCAAACTGCTACGCTAACAGTCTAGTACAATGAATATTCCTAGATGCTGTGGTGAGTTCATTTTTTTCAGGCTGTGCAAATGATACCACGTTCCCTACCCCTTCGTCTGGAGCCGTGTCTGCTGAAGATTTATTCCTTATGAGAGGTTCCCAGGAGTGGAATTGCTGGATACAAAAGGTCTGGATCTGTTTCAAGTTACAGCCAGGAGCAGGAGATCCTGGTTTTCCGTGTCGCCCTGTCCTCTGGGATAGGACACCGAGTCTTGTGATATATGGCTTCAATGAGTATGAATTCAGGAAGCTTCCTTCTTAGGACAAGCCTATTAAGATAAAGGTCTCTCAGCATTTTTGGGGGCCTCCTGGAATGGCCCTGAGAGACCAGTTACACTGACTCTGTAAGACTGGATGGAAGATTGCGCCCAAGGTGTGGTAAGAAGTAATCAATAGCTAATGGCTGGAGCGGACTTTTGTCCTCTTCATCATAAAAGACCTTTGAATTGCTTGGCCACTTCTGAATTTCTGAGGAAAATGATAACATGAGGCCAAAGTTCGTACCACTTGGCCTGGCTCCCTCTTGCCACCGCCTGTGAGAGAGCTGGAGGGCGGGAGGGAGTGACCAGTCCCATGAGTATAGGAACAGACTCTCAGTGGAATTGGGGTCACCAGAGTAGAAGCCATCTCCTCACTGGCCCCTCCCACAATCCCATCACAGAATGTGCCCCATGCACTGTTAATCTGCTATTTGTGCCCAGCACCACTGACAGGGGTAGAAGTTGGTGCCAGATAAACAGAATGAGGGGATACTTGGTGAGCCACGACATCAAAGACATCGATCCAAATCAGGAGTTCCCCCTCCACAGCCTCCCACCAGTACTTTCCCAGAATGGCTGACTCAAAAGTCTCTGTCCCTGAGTCTGGATGTCTGCATTTTGTCCTTGGAAGATTGTATCATCTAGCAAATTAACTTAAGGAACATGAGGACCTACAGACCAAGTATTGTCTGCTCAGCTTTCTTCTGTGTTCAGTCTCCACAACTCCCACCCTGCAGACGGAAGCCTGGGCTCTTAGTACGGTGTTCAGGCCTCAGGCATCTATCTGCTCAGACCCACCTCCCACTTGTCCTGACAGCACTCTGGGTAGCTCCTAGTGCCTGAATAGGCTGGAGATCCCAGCTTTGCTACCCTGCTAACTTGGTAAAAAATCCTTCCTGACTTTTAAGGTTCAACTTGAAGGCTCCAACTCCAGGGGTGTATTGCTTAATTCCCACAGATTTGTGGGTTCCCCTTATTTCCTTCTATCATCCATTTCTAGTTTCACTTCATGGTTATCAGAGAATATACGTTGTATACTTTGAACCCTTTCAATTGATTGAAATTTCCTTTAGGGCCTAGCACATGGTGTATCATTATGATGATGCTAAGCAAAATATTCCCTGTGCTGTAGACAAGAGTGTGTGTTCTGCCAGATGTGATGGCACAGGCCTTCAATCCCAGCACAGGCAGGATCTCTCTTGAGTTCGAGGCCAGAGAGGTCTACAGAGCTCATTCTAGGACAGCTAAGGCTACACAGAGAAATCCTATTTAAAAAACAAACAAACAAGTAGAAACAACAGACAAACAAACAAAGAACCCTGGGGCCTGGAGAGATGGCTCAGTGGTTAAGGGCACTGACTACTCTTCCAGAGGACATGGGTTCAAATCCCAGCACCCACATGGCAGCTCACAACTATCTTAACTTAAAGCTCTGCCACTCAAGTAGACATATATGCAGACAAACACCAACATACATAAAATAAAGGTTTAAAGGCGGGCGTGGTGGCACATGCCTTTAATCCCAGCACTCAGGAGGTAGAGACAGGTGGATTTCTGAGTTTGAGGCCAGCCTGGTCTACAAAGTGAGTTCCAGGACAGCCAGGGCTATACAGAGAAACCCTGTCTCGAAAACACACACACACACACACACACACACACACACACACAAAAGAGTGTGTGTTGTGTTCTACTTTTGTTAATTGGTATGGTCTATAAATATTTTTGAGGTCTAGCTAGTTCACAGCATCTTTCAAGACTCCTGTTTTCTTGTTCATTTTTACACCTCATGCAACTTTAGCTTTTCCGTGAAGCAGAGAACAAATGCTTCCTTGAAAGTCGATGTCACTGTCATTTTAGAATTAGCTTTAGAGGCTGATCTACTCCATTTGACCAGGTCCCAAGTTTAATCCTTGTGTCTGTGTGGGTACACATATATGTGTATTCATATGTGTGCAGGTGCACATGTATGCCAGTACATGCATGCCTGTGCACATATATGTAGGAGCCAGAGGCCAATCTTAGATGTTGTTCCTTAGGCAATGCCCACTATTCTCCACCTTGGGGGACCAGGATCTCTTAATGTCCTAGAACTGCAGGTGACCAGCCAGCAAGTACCAATATACTTGCCTCTTTACCTCCACAGCACTGGAATGGCAAGTGTGAGCCGTGACACCCAGATTGAAGTCTCTGACCCTTTACAAAGCAAGCACTTTACCGACTCTGCTGGTTCCTTTGTCAACTTGACACAGACCAGAGTCACTTGGGAGGAAGGCACGGCCCACTGTGGGCAGTGCCATCCCTAGGAAAGTGGTCCTGAGGTTGTATAAGAAATCAAGGTGAGCAAGCTTTGGATGCGGCCCAGGAAGAAGCAGCCCTTCATGGCCTCTCCTTCAATTCCTGATTCCAGGTTCTGGCTTTGAGTTCCTGCTCCGACTTCCCTCAGTGATCATGTGTAAACTGAAGCAAACCCTGCTGTCCCCAAGCTGCTTCTGGCCATGGTGTTTAAATCACAGCAGCAGAGGCCAAATTCAACTGAGCTATCTCCCTAGCCCTCCAAATTTAATCCTCTTTATATGAAAAGCCTCTCCATGTTTCTGACAGCTCCGTGCCGAAACTTCTCTGGGTGCATAGCTCTTTAGAGAGGCTCTGGATGAGTCAACCTGGCTCTTGCATCCAGTTAAGCCAGTCTGCTCCCTCGACCCCCACTTTGACAGAGCTGCTCTGGGTAGCCCAGGTTAGCCTTGAACTGGCAATCTTTCTGCTTCAGCCTCTCGAGTACTAGGATTACAGGTGGACCCACCTTGCTCAGCCCTTCTTTTTCTCTTTGTTTTTTTCTTTCTCTTCCTGCCTTTCTTTTTCTTTCCCATCACTGTTCATCCCTTCCTTACCTCATCCCTTCAACTCTTCCTTCCAACTTTCCTTCTTTCCATCCAGTCATTTATCTTGCCTTTCCTCCACCCAAACTTCCTACTCCCATCTACTCATTTGCCTTCCCTGCCCCTCCCTTCCTCCACTGCCTTCCTCCTCTTCTTGCAGTTCCCTTCCCTGTCTTCCTTCCACCTACCCATCCACATCAATGAGCTCAAACAACCTAAAATGCTGGAGCTCAAAGCAAATGTGTCAAGAAAGGTCTTGTGAAGGACCACAGAAGGAACTAGACTGAGTTTCTAGTCTCCACTTCCAGGTGACTAAAGGTGTTTCTTTTTCTTTTTCTTCTCCTTCCCTCCCTCCCTCCTTCCCTCCCTCCCTCCCTCCTTCCTTCCCTCCCTTCTTCTCTCCCCCTCCCTCCCTTCTTCCCTCTCCCTCCTTCCCTTCCCTCCCCCCTCCTTCCTTCCTTCCTTCCTTCCTTCCTTCCTTCCTTCCTTCCTTCAAGACAGGGTTTCTCTATGAAACCCTAGCTATCCTAGCTCTATAGACAAGGCTAGCCTCGAACTCACAGAGATCCACCTACTTCTCCCTTCTGAGTGTTGGAATTAAAGGTATGAGCTGCTACCTCCCAGCCTAAAGTGTTTCTTTACTTGAAAACGTTTATGAAATACCTTTGTGCCCCAAACATGGTGCTAGGCACTGTCGCGGCTGGGGTGGTGGAGACCTGTTCTTCACAGGATCAGACACTGACACCAGAGCCTGACAGTGAAACTGCACTTTTCAGAGTGGGCACTACAGAAGGTACTTTGAAATGGCTTCATGGAAAAGCCAATGCTTGGCTGGGTCTTAAAGGACAAGCTCTTTTCTCTTTTTTCTTTTCTTTTCTTTCTTTTTATTTTTAGGGAGGGGTGTCAGAATCAAATGTGAAAATGTCGCAGAGAAGGATAGAGGATTATATTTCAGATAACCTGGTAATAGAGATTTAGATTAATTACAGTGGTCTAAAGTGCTAGCATATGTCTTCTGTGCAGACTTTAAGACTGCAAGTTGGTTTTCTATACTGGAACCCAACACGCAGAGTAACCAGGCAAGATGGGGAAGTTCTGCAGAATAAAGACTTGGATGTCCAACCAACTTTGCCCCAAGCCCTGCTGTCTCTTTGTCATCCACATGGTCATCTCTGGGAGGAGGGTGTGGGCAGAGAGGGTTTTGTGAGTGGCCATGTGTAGAGGAGGGTGGCTCATTGTGAGCACAGCTCTGGCTGTGTGGAACAAAGGTACTGGCTAGTGGTGGCACAAATACACAATGTCCCCTGGAAAAGATGCTTCTATCTACATGGCCAAGGATGTAACTGTAAAAAAATTAATTTCTCTTAGCCTTTCATTTTTAGATAAGATCTCTCAGCATTATGAAGACAAAACCAAACTCTGTCAAGAGAAAGATTTTGAAAATTATGAAATGCAAGTAGAAGCCATAAAGACATTCACCTTGAGTGTTGCTTATTATTAGAGATGTGGGGGACAGGAAACAATGTGACCCTCATCCCTCCACCCCCAAAAAAGTCACAAAAGCAAAAGTAAACTGCCAGGTCAGAGGACATAGCTCAATTGATAGATGGTTGACTAGAATGCACAAAGTCCTGTGTCTGAGTCCCAATACCATACCAACCCAGGCATGGTCTTAACAGGCCTGTAATCCCAGCACTCGGGAGCAAAGGCAGGAGGATTAGAAGGTCAAGGCTGGCTGTGGTCTACCTGCTAAAAGTAAACTTTGACTACTTGCTCACTCTAAAAAATAGATTCAAGGTCATTCTCAGATGTATATTAATTTAGAGGCCACCCTGGTCCACATAGCAAGTGTCGGTATATCTGGGACAACACCGTGACGCTCTGTCTCAAAAGCAAACAAACAAATAAACAAACAAACAACAAACATTTAAAAGCGATGCTTAAGATACTTTACTTATTGCACGGTGACCCACAAATTCTTCAGTAAAGCGTCCAGTGCCTGCTAGCGTGTGGGATTAGCTAGATGTTTTTGGAGAGTGATTTGAAGCATGGAGACTGGCCTCAACTAGAAAAAAGTCCACGGGCATCCAATCTCACCTGAGTATCAGAACGTAGAAGGGAATCTAACGACCTGAAAAGGAGGTCACAATATCCCGTGAAATAAAATAACTGGGCACAGAAGAGTCTGTGCAATGCCAACTGAACGCTAGTTAAAGCAGAAAAACCCTTGCCCACCTCTTGGTGGTGAGTTGGGGAGAGTTCCCCTTTGATGACTCATGCTTTATACTTCTCTTTCATCAGCTTCTACTGCTTGTAAAATTAAAAAATGATGCTGGATGAGCTTGAACGGAGCTTACTGGATCAGACCAGCTGCTAGAAAAACAGAGCTGGAGGTCAAGCAACATTGTCAAGGTCAAGTTGAGCCCGAGCGCTGCATTGATTTACAGCCAGTTCCGTGACCTTTCCACTTGACCAGGAGAAAACACCTCCCTGGCAGTGTGTTGAGTGCCTCTGATATAGAGCTGGGAAGAGCTGAAAGACTGGGCCTTGCTGTCGACCCCCTGCCTTCTCTCTCCTCCCTCAGTCTCTTTCTCTGTTTATAGAAGACAACCTGGGAGAGCCCTGTCCCTCTTCTCCTGTTTCAAAGGATACTCTCTCACCAGGATTCTTTTGCACCCCAGGTTGGCAACATGACCTTGGGGCTGTTCTAGGCAGACCATGACCTTGGGGCTGTTCTAGGCAGACCATGACCTTGGGGCTGTTCTAGGCAGACCATGACCTTGGGGCTGTTCTAGGCAGACCATGACCTTGGGGCTGTTCTAGGCAGAGAATCTTCTCAGCAGAAGGAGCTGCAAAGCCTCCTGCAGGTTGAGCCAGTGTAATCTCTGACTCAGGGGTGCAGATAACAGGTTTTTGTAAAGGTGTCCATTGTGTGATAAGGGCACAGAGAGGCAGAGACAGAGATGGCAAGCAAGAGGTGTCAAGTAACAATTGAGGAGCCGAAAGGGCCCCTTAGAGATCACCTCATTGGTACTGGATGATTTAGGAAACCTAAGCATGTGTTAGCCAGCCAGGGCCAGAATCCAGGGGGCTTTTCTTTTCTTTTCTTTTCTTTTCTTTTCTTTTCTTTTCTTTTCTTTTCTTTCTGTTGTTTTTTGTTTTGTTTTTTTCCAAGAGGGGCTTTTGTTTCTTAAGCATTTCTTCATTCCATTCTTTTCTGCTCCTCCTCCTCCTTTTCCCTTGTAAGCCCATGGACCACAAACACATCCCTAGCTGATCCCTCAGTATGTGCTGCGTTCCATAGGGCCAGCCCCTTGAACTATCCTTCAATAGAAGCCCACGAGTCATCGTGAAAGAACGCTGAGGTAGGATAGGAGCAGGATATGGATTTCATGCGGCAACCGTAACCTTCCGGCTGCTGCAGGTGGAGGGACCCAGAAGCAGTTAGTGCACTCTCAAGGAAGAGCATGGAGGAGCCTGTTGTGGCTGTTCAAGCAAGAGAGAGGCATGGACTGAGGCAGTGGCAGCAGACTTGGAGGTCATCAGTGGAGGTCTACAAGGCTTCCTTGAGTCACATTCGATTGCCCCCTTTGCCACCATGTCAGTGGCCACCCGTCTAATGCTTAGCTTGGGCTTGCATTCAGTAGGATTCTTTCAAGTGTGGCTGTGTAGGGACCTAACTCAGACCATTGCTCAGCTCTGTTGTACAGTGTCACACGAGGCAGGTATTTGGTGAATGAATGCACGCATGAATGAACAGCTCTTGACTTCTGGACCATTGTTATTTCTGCTGCGCATAATTCTGACTTTAAGCCTAAATTCCATAATCCCAAATATTTTAAAACCCCATCTATTCTCATTCAGGCTCAACTCAGGAATCCCCTGTATGACATACTTGGCAAACACCAATTCGGACTGTCTTTGGAATTCTCCTGAGACTGGAGAATTGCCTGAAAGAATTCAGGGCTGGTGAAATGGTTCATCAGGTGACTGTGCTTGCTACCAAGACTGACAACCTGAGCTCCATCCCTGAGCTCCACATAGAGGAGGACAGAACCAAGTCCTGAAAGTCATCTTTTGACCTTCATGTCTGCATCGAACCCACATCTATGAACATTTTATATATATATTTATATATATATATATGCAAAATAAATAAATGTAATATAAAATTTAAAAATCAATTCACATACAAAAACAAAACAGCAAGCATGTACTATATGTATCTTAAACATCAGTGTTACTCAAGTTCAATTTGCCTCAAATAAGATTCACCTGTTTTATTGCATTGGTGTTTGACAAGACTGAACAGTCATATCATGTGTGTGTGTGTGTGTGTGTGTGTGTGTGTGTGTGTGTATTTCCCTCATGTGAGAGTTTCCTTGTGTTACTTTGAAGCCAATCTGTTCACCCTACACCTGGCCTTTATTTTTTGTTAACATAATGTTGCCTTTTCTAAAGTTTCACTTAAATAGAATTATGCACTATACAGACTTCTGAGTCTGGCGAGTCACACTTAGTATCATGTATTTGAAGACTCACCTGTGCTGTTGCATATGTGTTGATACTATGTTGTTCTATTATTGTGGGATAGTATGTAATTGAATGGATGGATCACAATTTGTTTACTCATTCACCAGCTAAAGGACTAGTTTCTAGTTTTTGATTATTATTATTATTAGGAAAGCTATGAGAATGCTCTCTCACACAGACATCTTTGTGTAGACATTGTTTTAGTTTGCTTCCATAAATACCTAGCATGGGATGTCTGTGTCATATAGAAGATGTGTATTCAGTTTTATTAGAAGCTGCCAAACTGGCCGGGCGGTGGTGGCGCACGCCTTTGATCCCAGCACTTGGGAGGCAGAGTCAGGTGGATTTCTGAGTTCGAGGCCAGCCTGGTCTACAAAGTGAGTTCCAGGACAGCCAGGGCTATACAGAGAAGCCCTGTCTTGAAAAAAACAAAACAAAACAAAACAACAAAAAAAGAAGCAGCTGCCAAACTAGTATCTAAAATGTTTATAGCATGTTTCCATCCTACAAAAGGCACACGAGAGTTCAAGTTGCTGCATAATACCACAAACAATCAGTACTGCTAGTTTATGATTGTATTCACCACAGGACACATAGACCGTGCCACTCTGCTTTTCAAGTGTCCTAATAATATGGATTATTTTCCCATGTGCTTATTAGCCATTCATATAAGCTATGATCTATAGTTATGTATACATGTGTGCATGCGTGTTTGGAGGTCAGGGAGTTAAAAACAGGGTCTCCACTCATGCATGCCAGGCGATTGCTGTCACTGGACTATACTCCCAGCCCTAAGTATAGTTATAAAGTAGTTCCTTTTTCTGTTAGAAATGTCCAAACTTAGCTAGTCGAAGTATAATCCCAACATTTGGGAGCTGGAAGCAAGGCCCAGCCTTGGCTTCGTAATAAGTTTAAATCCAGCCTAGGCTACATGAGACACTGACTCAAAACAAAGCGGGCCGGGGAGAGGAAAGAGGGAGGATATTGCCAAGTTCTACCTGGGCATATACGCACACTTACCTATCATCCCAGAACTTAGAGGCCAGTCTGGCTACATGAGACACTGCCTGAGAAATAAATGAACAGGCAACGAGATGGGTGGCTCAGCAATAAATGTACCTGCCTCTCAAGCCTGAGCATCCGCATTCCATCACTAGAAAAACCATGGAAGGAGAGAAAGCGCTTCACAAAACAGGGAGTCTCTGGTTCGCACATGCGCAGTGTGGCACCTACGCCTCTAGCCTATACCATCATACTTAAAATAATAAAAGAGTTTTAAAATAAATAAGTAAAGAAGAAAAACAAATCTTTAAGGTCTATTGGTCCGTTTCAGTGGACGAATGTGTTTACAGACCACTTTCTCTGTCTCACATCCGGTCATATCTGAGAAGTCTCGATGCTAAGATCCAGTGCTGGTCCTGCTTCATCACTTCCATGAGTGGGGGTGGGGCTGGAGAACAGATACTTCAAAAGTTTTCTCTCAGTGCATCTGGACATGGGAGGTAAGCCCAATGAAGGGGGAAATGAGGGAAAGTATCTACTGTCCTGGGGTGATGGTGGGGACTGGAAGCTGGGGTGTGCTCAGGGGACTTCCAGTGGCATCAAGAGACTGGGCCATGAGTTCACTGACTGCTCTCTCAGCATCCTGTATAAGGCAGGCAGTGCTTCCTGGTAGACCACCAGGGCCTATCTATACACACGGCCTAGAGGATCCCACAAAGTGAGCAACACATCTACTTCCCTTCTTTGCAACAACTTGTTTTTGTAAAAATCTACTTATTGAATTACTAAGCGTAAAAGACACCTACACAGGCTTCTAATGATTGTAAATGTTGTATGTAATTTTACATGGACACTTTATTGTGATGTTTAAATTAAATATGTATTTATACAGTTTTTCCCCCCATGGGGGTACCTCATTTAAGCTGTATACAGTTTTTTCCCCCATAGGGGTACCTCATGTAAGCTGTATGATCCACGAGAGAGGTCAGGATTACTGCCATTGAATCTGAGATCCAGGGAGCTAAGTACTGGACCAAAGGCACTCAAAGTTTATGTCTGAATCTAAGTCTTGGGTCTTCAAGTTAAACTACTACACTGAGTTGTCTAAGTACCACTTGTACATTTTTAGTACAATTTTAGGATTAAAGTACTAACCCTAATCAGTTAAAATTAAGGTCCAAGGGATTATGGTTTGGATTATTACCCAGGTTTTTCTAGAATTCTACTGAATCCCTGTTTGACCTAGGAAACCACCCTGGGGCTTGGGGGGGGAAGACTCCTCCCCAGTCAGAGCCCCAGCTGTGCTTTCCTGATGTGTCTATGAGAGCCTAGTCTCTGGGCGCATTTCAATTGTTGGATCAATTGCTGTTTATTTATTGAGCTCGCAAGCTTTGGGAGCAGTGTGTACTGCTTCGGGCCAATGTGTCAAGGGCACAAGTCCCAGCTCTGTCACTTCCAAGAGAAGGATATGGCAAGCAGCCTGATCTCCCAGGCCTCAGTTTCCCCATCTGTGAAGTGCGGAATAACCACAGCAGCACAGCTGGATAAAACCCACAGCAGCACAGCTGGATAAAACCACAAGCACCAAAGACGGTCTAAAAAGGTCTTCCCCTGAGCTCTAGGCTGGACTGTTTATTAAATTATGAGGGGATACAAATACTTAGTTCCCTGTTGAAGCTACTTACCAGTGGGCTGGTTTTTCTATTTAGTAATTTCATTAAATATAAGATTTTTTTTAAAATAATGAAGATCAAATTAAAGGAAATTTTAGCAGAGAACATTATTTCCAAAACCTGATCCAAATAAGTACACTGCTTCTATTTTTTCCATCTTTTTTTTTATTATTCAAAAACCAAACCTCATTTTGGAATTTCATGAAAATCATTTATTATTAAGAACTTGACAACATTAAGCGTACACTGGGGGTGGGGGCTTTTTTCCTTTTTAAAAAATGAGATCAAGATCTCACTCTGTAGCTCTGGCTGTTCTGGAACCAGGTAGGTAGATCGGGCTGGCTTCAAACTCACATAGATCAGCTTGCCTCTGCTTGCAGAGTGCTGAGATTAGAGGCATGTGCCACCAAGCCTGCAAGATTACATTCTACACAATGTACAAAACCACTAAAGGTTTACTATGTAGACTGGACATCACCACAGTCCTATAAAGTACTACTGTTACCTCATTTTATAGATGAAGCCCTGAGGCTCAGCTCATCCCAACACCTTGCCAACACCTGCATAGTCTGTGCCTCTGTTATGTATTGCTTTAATGTAAAATATTACCTTCAATAAAGCTCTTACCATAAACACACAGGAACTTAAGCCCAGGTAAACCTGAACATGGTGATCCCAGGCTCCTACAGGTGGGAGCTGGAGACAGGAGAACTTCTAGAAGCTATAGTCCAGCTGGCTTGGAGATCACTGTGATGAACCACAGAGACCATGTTAGAGAGCCTCTGACCTCCACTTGTACACCTTGGCACAAAAGTGTCCACAATCACAATAACACATACAGCACACATATACGTGTGTACATATACATACAATTTGCTCCCAAATTATAGCTTAAAAACCATAGAGCTGGTGGTATACAGCTTAGTGGCAAAGTACTTCCTTAGCATTTGTGACAGTCTTGAGTTTGACCCCCAGCATGAACGAACAAATGAATGAATGAATGAATGAATGAATGAATGAATGAAAATTATTTTGAAAAGCCACTGTAACCTACTTGTTCATGCTGCGGTTTAAGCAAGGCTGTGGTGCTGGTCTCTATGGTTCTGCATAGCACTGACTGGATAGCAGGCCCATGGCTAGATGGCCCAGAGTGGGTGCATGCAGATGCATGTGTCTCTGCAGAGGAGGCTGACACGCTGACACGACTCAGGGCATCTTCTGCGTGCTCTTTCCATGGTGGCTGGCTTCCCAGAGAGCAAAATCACACATAGCCCAGGAAGGACTACAACACATCTTCTGCTGCATTCTCTTGATCCAAAGCAAGTCATAAGGGCTGCTCGGAATTACAGAGGCAAGAAACAGATCCTACTTTTGATGCCTGAAGGAACAGCAGACCCTTGGCTGGGTACAATGGGGGGCTGCTTTGCTCCACACACATGTTCAACTTAGGAATGCTTTGCCTGGAAAGCCTTTCCTCTCACATTTTCAGGGTGGACCCCCTAAGAGAAGGAAGGAAGAGGGGCTTGAAGGGCAGCAGACTGTTGTACACTAAGACAAGTTACTTCTGCATGGCACCCCTCTAAGCACTGTGCATATTTAAGTCTCTCTTTCCCCCACATTCTATTTTCTCTTTGCAATGGAGTCTGGGTCTGTAGTTGCATGGTGTGGTTTAGTAGGGGAGCCCTCAGCTGTGTTTGGGCCAGCCTGCTCAGGACTTCTGGGTAACAGTCAAGTCAGCAGAGTCATGAAGGTCGGAGGCATCAGGGACACAAGGAGAAAGCAATTTGCTGCCTCCCACATTTCCCAGGACCTCGAACAGATGAAAAGATCACAGTTTAGTGTTCCCTCTGATATATAACCTACCTTTCCCTGCTGTGTCTGCCTATGCCTTCCATCTGTGTCCTGTCCAATTCAGTGTTTTCAGAGCACACTCCAAATTTATGATCACCCTCCCTGACTCTTGATGTGGTGGTAGTTTGAATATGCTTGGCCCACAGGGAGTGGCACTATTGGGAGGTGTGGCCTTGTTGGAGGAAGTGTCTCACGGTGGGGGTGGGCTTTTAGACCCTCCTCCTAGCCATGTGGGAGCCAGTCTTCTCCTGTTTGACTTCAGAACAAGATGTAAAACTATCAGCTCCCCCAGCGCCATGACTGCCTGGACAGTGCCTTCCTTTTTGCCTTGATGATAATGGACTGAGCCTCTGAACCTGTAAGCTAGCCCCAGTTAAATGTCTTTTATAAGTGCTGCCTTAGTCATGTTGTCTCTTCACAGCAATGGAGATCCTAAGAAACTTAAGCAAGCCATTTTTCTTTGTGGAGTCTCAGCTTCCTCCTCAGTACCAAGAGCTTTCTACTTACACTGTAGACATGCGGTTCACTCTTCACTCGGCACCTTCTTTCCCGTTGCAGGCCCTGTGTTGTGCCTCGAGGGAGGCTGTGGGTAACACAGCAAGTGGCTTTTTCTACTAGTAGTGCCCTTCCTTGTTCTATGAGCAAGCAAGCAAGATCATTTAAAAAATGCAGTTTCTATCAGATGGTCAGGGCGGGTATTGAAGGAGATGAGCTGTAAGCAGAGGACGATGGGTATGAATTGGCTCTGAGGGACTGTGATGATGCAGGGAGAGTATTCCAGGTCAAGGGAATATGGAGAGCAAGGACTACAAGACAGGGGACAGTTCAATGCTGGAAATTGAATGGTGCCTATGGGTAAGGACTTCTTCTACAGGCGGGGAAGAGTCCTACAAGCATTCTACAAGTGGTTGTAAAAATCCTTTCATATCCTTTATCTTAGACAATCCTCCAAATAACCGCAGAAAGGATTGGAACCTAATGCAGGTATTAATCTTGCATTATGAACTGCCTTTTGTATATTTTTCCCAAATGGCCTCACTCACCTTCAGTGTTTAAATTTAGTTTGATGTGTCTCCATTATCCTTTTTATGGCTTTTCATGATTGGAATATTTTGGGAGCCAAAGACATCTTTATACATATCTTTCTATAACGATATTTAAATCCAGCTAACTTTTCAGGTGTACTGATTTTTATATGTCCTTGTAAGAGACACTGGGTTAAACTTACCTTGCTGTGTCTCTGTCTACTTTTGTTGTTGGAGTGAAGCTGGCCTCAGAGAAGGAGGTAGCAAGTTCCCACCTTCAACCCCTTGCTTCTCTAGAAGAGATCATGAAGAGTTGCTGTTCATACTTTACCTGTGAGGTAGACTTTACCAGTCAAGCTATGTGGATCTGGCCCATTTTCATTGAATAGGTTTTTATTTTTGTTTTGTTTTTGGAATGGCGTTCAGAGGGCTGTGTGCATGCTAGGCAAGTGTTACACCCTAAACTACACAACAGTCCTTGTGTTTTGAGTGTGGGAGAATTGCCACCCCCTCTTTTGAGGCAAGGTCTGGCTGTGTGGGTCAAGCTGGCCTTGAACTTGTGACCCTCCTGACTTTTCCTCCTGAGAGCGGGGATATATTACCATGCCCAGCCCTGCATGGCTTTTTAATTACCACTTGAAGCTCTTGTTTCCGGTCTATGAAAAGGTTCCATTTCTTGGTGAGTAACTTTCAGTGGGTTGTGCTTTTGTAGGACTTTGTCTATTTTATTTGTCTTCTAATTGCTATAACCTTTTAAATCTCAATCAAGTTGGTAGTCATGCCCCCTGCCACACTGCTGTCCAATCTAAAGTTTTGTAAATTTTATTGGTCCTTTCAAAGTGTCGATTATTGATTTTGTGATTTTTTTCCTATCCTATTTTTGCAAATGTCTGCCCAATTTTCAATATTTCTATCCTCATCTGTTTTAATTTGTGCTTCTTCTAGTGTTTAAGGTAGCTAGGTCACTAGTTGGGACATTATTTCTTTTTTGTAATCTGCTTTGAATTAAATTTTTTTCACACAATATATTTTGATCATCCCCTCCTCTATTCCCCAATGCTCTCCCCCAGGACTGTCCACCCAACTCTGTTTCCCCATCTAAGTTAGTAGCTTTTGTTCACAAACCCTGGTTGTGAACCCTCTCAACTGCTAGATTCAAAAGGCATGTCACTCAATTCTGGCCAAAGAGAGCAGGGAATGGCTAAGCAATGAGCTTCTGCCCCAGATTGAAGCAACCAGTGAACTCAAGACTTTTGGAGGGACAACCCAGAGGGCTGCCTTGCTAGATTTGCCAAGAGGATTGGACCTTGGCTGAGAACGTACCATCCTGACATCCACAGTAGCAGCCACAGAGGAAGCCAGAGCTGAGGAATAAGTATGCTGACAGGTTCTCGCTTTGGAGTGTTTGCTATGTAGGCCAGTAGAAGCCAATTTGCATAAGGTTTTCTGTTCATTGCAACCGAAGAAGTTATAGCTAATGTTGTCCCCCTAAATTTAGCAGAGTGCCAGGCACAAAGTAGGCTGTTTACAAAGGGATAATAAATGAACTCCAAAAGGAAAATGTAACATGATTGATGCTTACCAGATTCCTCTGTGCAGATGCGACGTGGTTGTGTATTAGACTGAGGCTCAGAGTATGCATCTCACAGGCCTTTGATGGTTTACCAAGGCACTCCTCATCCTCACTGTTTTATGAACAACATTTTCATATTCCTTAGTAATATAGCTAGGACTAAATAGCCATTTGGTGAAAACAAGTCCAGTATCACAAGGGATCCACAGTTACTGAGCAAGCCGATGACACATTTGCATAGGGTATGTGAGTGTCACGGCACATGTGTGTAGGGCATGAGATAGCTTGTTGGACTTGTGGAAGTGAGTTCTCTCTTTCCACCACGCGGGTCCTAGGGATTCGGTGTAAATTGAAAGAGTTTACAACTTAAAGGAAAGCAATGAAATGAATGTGGTGGTCCCCTTTCAACTCGCCCCCTTACCTTGTCTGTGGGATTCTTGAGGAAGCTGGAGACAGATGCTACTACCCATGATTCTCTGCTGCACTGAGTACCCACTATGCTTTGCTCCTCATGATGCTGTGTCATACCCAGAGGTCATGCTCTTCCTCTGGATCCTGTAGTCCTCTTGGCTGCTCTAGTGCCAAGGAGATTCCTCCTCATATAAAACACTCCTGGGGTGGCCTACTGACCTGGATTCTCTTCTCAAAATCCTGACTCCAGCTGCCTTTGCTGCCAAAGTATGCATGGCCCAAATGACTTCTCCCACAATCAGGAATTAGAGCATCTCACTGTCAGGGCTGAAGCCCTGGAGAGATGCCTGTGGCAGGCAGATGGGATAGCTGGTTCAGTTCAAGACTATCATTGTGTAGACTGAGAGTCGAGTCTCCAAGGAGAAAAGTGATTTGTCTTAACTGGTCCTCAGCCCTCCAAGATTCCAGTGACTTGTTTGGTGCACAGCGTGGGACCCAGAACCCTGAAATACCTGATAGCAAAAACTGAAAGTGGCCACTATTAGTAGGCCTGTAGCAGGTACCAGACACCCAGGAGGATATACAATCAAAATAAATATAAACATCATGCTGTTTGAGTCATGACATCATAAGTTCCTCCTAAAGGAGCTCCATTAATTCCTTGGAGCAATAAGTATTGAGTTCAAAGTCTTCTATAACATGAACATGATCTATACAAAGCTTTAGGTCAAGTTGGAGACATAGGATAATCTTCAAGGAGTGATTTCCCCCAAACCCCAAGGCCAGCAAATGACAGTACTCAGCTATCACTTTTATCATCTCATATATATGAATATATACACATATTAAACCGAATCTAAACTGTCTTGCCTTTTAATGTCAAGTGCTGTCATTGAATGTTGCTATTCTGATATATACATATATAATTCTAATATAGACAAATATTGGTTATATATTTATATAATAAATCATTCTTTTATACATACATATATTTGTTTTGTTTTGTTTTGAGATTGAGTCTCTCTAAGTATCTTTTGTTGTCCTGAATTTGCTATGTAGACCAGGCTGGCTTTGAACTCCAAGAGATTTTCCTGTCTCTGCCTCCTGAGTGCTGGGAGCTGAGTGTCACTATGCCCAGCTAGTTAACATACTGAATAGTAACCTAGAAAAGACACCACATCTTTCAGGCCTCTGTTTCTTCACCTATTAAATAAGCATGAGAAGAATGATGTTGAAGACCTTTGTCTTGTAAACATATAAGAAAAAAACATGTTTCTACCTGTTCCCAGATTTTTAATTTTTATTTGTTTGGTTTTTTTTTTAATTTTTTTATGCTGATTCAAAGGCCCTTTAGACATCTTTAGCACATGAAAGAAAACTGAACATGAACTGCTGTTTCTTTCTATTGCACCAGTGAAGCCACAAAGTACCACTGCTGGAAGACAAGGGCATCATCAAACACAAAAATGTGCCTTGTTCATCTTGGGCCTTCAAGTAAAAGGCAGAGACTTTCACCCCCAACCCTAAGACCTTTAAATCATCTAGGTGATCTGGAGTCCTGACCTCTAGTCCTGGCTCTACTAAAAAAGGACTTTGTGATCCAGGTAACATCCTTTGCCTACATATACAAGCCAGTGGCCCTCTACAGTTCTGAAGTTCCTCATTCAGGGGAACAGTTTCTGTCCTGGATTCCTTTAATGCTGGATTATTCTGTAGACGTGTAAGCCAAATAAACTCTCTTCTCCCCTACTTGCATGGCAGCAATAGAAACCGTCAGACAGAAATTGGTATCAGGAGTGGGGTGTTTATGTGACAGATCTGAGTATATTTATGGAAGGATTGTGGAAGGACTTTGGAACTTTGGGCTAGAAGAACCAGTGAGTGTTGAGCTCAGTGGGCTGTTCTATTGGGATTTTGCAAGGCAAAGGCTGAGAACATAGTTCACCTGGCATTCATAAAGTTCAGCGTTCCATAGAACTGAAGTAGAAACTTGGCTTTACTGAGACAATTGATGCTGGTCAGCTGGAGCTGTGAAACCAGTGAAGAGACCAGCATCATCAAGCTGAGATCTTCTGGAAAGTGTGTCCCCATAGTCAGCACACAAGCTGTGTTTAAAGGTGGCCAGGGTTGCACCTTATATTGGCAGCCAGACTTGGGATGTGTAAGAGCCTCCCAAGTGGTACTGGTTTTGAAGGCATGAAAGGGTCATACAGAACAATTGAGATGACACAGTTAGAAGCTGGGAGAGGCCACCAGTGACAGTAAAGCTGCAGTAAAGCTGGTGGAAGCCCCAGGATTGAAGGGCTCTCAGAGAAAGAGAGAACCATGGGTGCTGTCTTCATAGGCAACCCAAGAGAGGTTACTGCTGGAGCCCATTTATAGGAGACCTCAGCATTTTGAAGATACCAATACCATGGGACAACCACCAAGAACAACAGCAGTTGTAAAGGAGAGTAGTAAGCAGCAGCCCTTCATAGCCTCTATATCAATCAACTCCTGCCTCTTGGTTCCTGCCCCGTTTCAGTTCCTGTCCTGGCCTTTTCCAACAGCAATATGGAAGTGGAAGCCAAATGAAGCCTTTCCTCCCCATCTTGCTTTTGGTCCCGGTGTTTCACTGAGGCAAATAGAAACCTAACTGAGACAGTGACTTTTAGGATGAACTGTACAAAGGTGCTATTTTTAGAAAGTTCATCTTGGCCTGAGTTCAAACCTGCCTTGGGCACAAAGCCAAAAAATAGAGCAGAATCCGGTACCCTAGCTTCCGTCATCGGCTCTTGGAGTTAGGGTGGCCGGCAGGAAACTTCATTGCCTGTTATGACCCACATCTTCCCTCCCTTATGGACCAATAGTTTGCTGAAGGTTGTGGTGGCCAGTGTATGGGCAGAGATGACACATGTTCTACACACTGGCTTATGTGTACACCAAATTCAGTAGCTGGTGCATAGCAGGTGCTCATTGAACATCTGTTGGATGATGGACATCAGCGTCACCCAGGGGAGCCTGTAAAACCTGGGCCCACTTCAGTTCTACTAAGTGGCAGAGCCCAGGTGGACACCATATCCTCAGGTGGACACCATATCCTCAGGTGGACACCATATCCTCAGGTGGACACCATATCCTCAATCTCAGCTTGGGAAGCACAGCTGCAGCTTCTGACTAGATCATTCTCCTGTTATCAGACTGGAGACACGCTGATATTTTTCCCTTTGAGGCTGTGTGGGTCGAGAGTAAAATATTCAAGTCCCTTTGTGTAGGTTCCATATCCGAGGAGCCTGTGGGAGGTGCTCTGGGCTTTGGGCTGGGTTGGGTGGACACCACACTCACTTTCACTATGTTCAAGGAAGGCAAGGCCAATAAAAAGGCAGAGGAGGGAGAGGTGGAGCCGCATGGAGTTCAACTCCGGCAGCATTATTGCCCTTCTTGTGAAAGTCATAAACTAAGAAATGTTTCTCCGTTCCGGCTTCTTCGGGGTAGCCAGCTGCTTCATATTCCCTTCCAGGGGCTGTGGCTCAGGCCTGGTATAATATACCTAGGCTTGGCCTAAGCTGGACTTTTAGTACTTGGGCTGGAGCTGGCTACTTTAACCCCCTTTGCAGTGAGTACTGAGGATTTAGCGTAGGACCTAGAGTGTGCCAGGCAAACGTTCCAGCACTGAGCTGGATCCCCAGCTTAACCTGCTTTTAAGCTTTCATTTCCCCAAGATATAATAACGGATAGCATGATTCAGCCTGTTGAGGGGTGCTGAGAGATTAGCAACAACGCCGCTTAGATGAACGGGAAAAGCAGGAGGTTTGCTCTGATAGAACAGTACATTTGGGTCAGGGGACCCAGCACAGCTTCACCCAGTGGCCTTTTCATTGGCTAGGCAGCAGCAGTCCCAAGACCAGCAAACAGAAGATGTTTTGCCACCTTGGGTCTCTGAATGACCTCTTCTCTTCTCTTCTCTTCTCTTCTCTTCTCTTCTCTTCTCTTCTCTTCTCTGAGAGAAGATCTCACTGTGGAAGCTAGGATAGCCTCAAACTTGCATTGCGGGCCCTCCTGCCCCAGCCTCCCGAGTGCTGGGGTACAGGTATGAATTATCACACTGTGTGTGCACTTGAGGGCTTTCTCGAGGAAGAACTCCACACTCCTTCAAGGAGGCCCCTGATGAAGAAGCAAGCTAAGGTCAGGTAAAGAAGGAGCACTTCAGATGTCTTGTCAGTTACAACCTAGTCAGAGGATCAGTGATAAAGCCCTCAAGGCTGGGCAGTGGGTAGAATTTCTAACACCACCACCAGAGTTCTAAAAAACAAACGGATGCTCTGGATATGCAGTCGCTCGGCAGGGCCATGGCAAGAGATGGCTGGGTTGGGAGGGGATCCAGTGTATCCCTTGGACTACAAAAGGATCACTACTGATGGGCCAAGCTGAATGGGAACAGTTTTGGAGACCAGCCCAGAGGACTCCAGGTTGATCTAGGAGTAGCAGCAGCAGCAGCCGCGGCCGAGGCAGCCGAGGCATCCTTAGGCACATTCAGATCCTTGTGGGAATGAGAATAGTAACAATGGCAATGGGTGCTTCTGGTCTGCTGGACCAGGGCCAAGCAATTTACTTTGAACACATTGTTTCATTTGACCCTATGTGGAATAACACCACAGCTGTCTCCATTTTGAGGCTCAGAGAGCTTAAGCAAGTGACTTTCACCTTTTGTTGTTGTTTAGATTTTGTAAGAGAAGGTCTCATGCAGCCTAGGCTGGTCTCAAGCATGCTAGGTAGCCAAAGACGACCCTTTACATCTGCGACCCTTTACATCTGATCTTTCTATCTCCACCTCCCCACGGCTAGAATTATAGTGCATGGCACAATTCCCAGTTTTATTCAGTTCTATGTACCTCTGACCTTTATGTATGATGGGCACATTGTTCTACTACATGAACTATGTTCTCAGCCCTTGTCTTGTTGGTATTAGTATCATTCTCATGTAATCCAGGATAGCCTATAGATTATTATTATTGTTGTTGTTATCATCATGTAATCCAGGATAGCCTATAGCTTATTAATTATTATTATTATTATTATTATTATTATTATTATTAATAGACAGCATCTCATGTAATCCAGGGTGGCCTATAGCTTCCTATGTAGCCAAGGATGACCTTAGCTTCCTAACTCTCCTCCCTCCATGTCCCAAGTGTTAGGATTACAGGCATGCATCATCACGCCAGACTCTCTGTTTACTTTAGGTAACAGTAGCACACAGTTAAGTTGGCACCAGGATTCAGATCTGAATGGAGCACAAAGTTTGTTTAAGCTTTGGAGGGAAGGTAAGGCATAAGGGTATTTTCTACTCCTACAAGGGTATTTTCTCCTCCAGTAGCTTAGCAATCCCCCCTGAAGTCAGGCCCTGTGCCAAGCACTTTGCATATTTTACCTCTTTATCTTCATAACCTCCCTATGAGTAAGTGATTTTACTATGGACATTGTTGAGATGAGAAAACGAACGCCTGATACCAGCAGCTTGCTGGGGTTCAAAACCCTGCAGTCACATTACTGAGCTTCCCGGTGCGGGAACAAAAGACAGTATGGGCTGGACCAGAACCCAGGACTCCTCTGAGGCTAGCTGTACATTCTCTCTATTGGCAGCATTGTTCCTTAAAAGCGTGCTGGCCTTAAGCCCAAAGAGTGAAATCACACCCTGCGGTTCTGGGAACCTTAGACTGGAGAAGAAGGAAGCTGTTGCCGAGTGGAGTGGCTCAAGTCTGAGCAGGTGTGCTGGGACTGTTTCCTCTTCTCGCTGGAAGGAGCCTGCTCGCCCAGGCAGGGTGGGGCAGCCCTTGTCAGTACCCTGTGGGAGCAGGGCGGGAGGCAGGTGTGCCCAATAAATAGGTCCGCGTGTCTTCCTGCCTTCCAGCCTTTATCCAGCCCCAGTACATCCCCCGCCCCCGTGCACACACCTAGATGCCTGCCTGGCAAGCGGAGAAGAGATGAGAGTTCAAGGTTGAAGTCAGAAGGTTTGCTTCCTGGCCGTGGTTCAGGACTCTCCTGGTGTGCACTCCTGACCTTCAGCTCTCTCATCTGTGTAGAGTGATGGTGGTGGTGGCAGGGAGGCGAAACCTTCCAGCCTATTCAGTTAACACACTGTTTATTAACTACCTCTGGTAAACTGGAGATATAGCCAGAGCAAGATTTAAGCCTGGTTCCATGCGTCTTAGACTCTAGCAAGGACAGAGTGACTCAGATCGAGTCTTCCTCGAAGCCAAGGTACAAGGAAGGCTGAGACACTTCTAAGGAAAGGGTAGCACATAGGCTTGAGGTAGGAGAGCAACAAATGGGTTGGTACTTACAAGGTTGGTGGGTAAGGATGCCCTAAAGATACCATTCTTTTGGGGAATGGCTGATTGGCGTAGCAGCTCCTTTTTAGAAGGTTCATAATAAGAAAAGGGAGAAGGCCAATGAGCCCGAGAGGCTGACAGAAGCTTAGCCAATTCTAGACACTGGGGTACCGAAAAAGACATGATTGAATTTTTTTCCCCCGGCGGGGGCTATTGAGTAGGCCTGGGGAAGAGAGATGGCTTAACAGGAAATGAGGATAAAAATGCTCCAAAAAATTATGAATGTCACCCCCTCTGAGGAGCCTTCTCTGATTTCTCCGCCTTTGACCTGTGCGTGTCTCCCTCCCTCTCTGGCCTTGCAGTCTGGGGGGGGGGGGGGGGGGGGGGGAAGAGAAAGAGAGAGAGAGAGAGAGAGAGAGAGAGAGAGAGAGAGAGAGAGAGACCTGAGGCCTCCGCAGCTTTCTCTTTTGCTGTTGCAGAGCACTGCGTCTTCAAACGCGGCTCTAAGCCTCCCGGAGCCTCAGTTTCCCCAGCTGTGTAGAAGCAGGTTGTCTGGCAAGGGCCCGCCCAGCGCTAACGCAACGTGATTCGCTCTAGCAGTAAGGAGGGGGTGCCCGCATTGCTGCGCAGGCACCAGGCTGCTGGCCGGGGCACCGCCACCTGGCTGCCGGAGCTTTTTTTTTCCCTGCGGGGGGCTGCGAGACCTGGTCCCTGCGCCAGACTCCGAGCAGGAAAAGCCGGGGGTGCGACCCCAGGCTCGCGCGGCCCCGCCCCCGCAGCCAGCCCGCCTGCCGCAGCCGGGGGCCCGAGCTCCGCCCTCCACCCGCCCGCCGGGCAGCCTCCTCCCTCCTCCTCGCTCGCTTGCTCGCTCGCTCGCTCCCTCCCTCCCCCGGGCGGGCTCGGCGCTGACTCCGCCGCACGCTGCAGCCGCGGCTGGAAGATGGCGGGGAACGACTGCGGCGCGCTGCTGGATGAAGAGCTCTCGTCCTTCTTCCTCAACTATCTCTCTGACACGCAGGTACTGCCAGCTGGGAACGCAGGCCAGGGACGAGAGTGCAGAGCCGCGGGGCTGCAGCCACAGCTGCAGAGGGAACGAGCGCAGCGGTGGGCGCACCGGGGTGATCGGGGGTTCAGGCTGCAGAGCCCCCCCTTCCACGTGCCTTGTGCTGCGCTCCGTTACAGGCGTAGCGAGCTGCAGGTCGCCGGCGCATACTGTAGCCTTGGGGAACACAGCCAGGACCACCTAGAGTCTACTGTCCCCCACCGGCAAAGTTGAGGGGGTACTATGATTCCTCCGGCAGGTAGAATCCAGCCAGGGTCGGGGGATCTCTAAAGGCTGGCTCTGGGTGTTGTAGGCGCGTCCTCGGCGCCCGGCACTTGCTGCCGTACTTTCACGTGCACTTGTGGCGGGGCTAAGGGAGGCGATCGGTAGCTCTGGAGTCCCCTCGTTCTCCAGCATCGGGTACCCCATAGCCCCCCACCTGCTCCGGCAGCGCAGAGTTTCCTGTCAGTTGCTGGCTAGGGGAAGAGGGGTCGGTGGGGCACGTGGATATGCGGGCGGAGAGTGCGTCTTCCAGCTCTCTCTATCCGGAGGAGACCCGTTAGGAGCAAGGAAGGCAGGATCCGGGAGGAAGGACTATCTAGGGGGTTCCTTGGTCCCCCTGAGGCGCGCGGCCCCGGCGCGCGCTCCACGATGCAGGGGGAAGGGAAGGTGAGGCGGCGTCCCGGGCTCTGGCTGAGACTGGGAGCCTCACCGGCTACAAGCGCATGACAGGAGTGTGTGCTCTGGTATTCGGGAGCGAGGATGAGGAAGCTGCGGGCTTGGAGACTAAAATGGGGTTTGCTGCTGGGACAAGCAGTTGTGGGAACATGTGTGCACGCGGCGTGGGGGCCCCCCACCTCTTCCTCCGTTTCCCCCCCAGCCCGTGCCTGTTGCAAGCCTAAAGTTTGGCTCCCGAGTTAAGGCTTTTGCTCCCGGTTCCTGGCTGTGTGTCTCCCCAGAGGCTGGGGATGCGACGGAGCCTGGGAGGAGACCCCGGATGCGGGGACACGCCTGGGTCCTGAGAGGGGCTGCAAGGCGGAAACCCGCGGGACTCGCGGGGACAAGCTGAGTACCTGGTGTGGAAACGTTTGTGCCGGCCCGTTTTGCATAACACTGGGAGGGAGGGGAAGGCGGAGGGGGGGCGGGAGGTGGGAGGAGAGAGGGAAACTTTGCTTCTGGTTAGAATCTACCAGTCTTTGGGCGGTAGCAGCTGTCATGGGACCGGGTGGGCGGGGAGAGGCTTGCAAGCTGACTCCTTGCGGTGAGACGCGACTTGGAGGGGGGACGCAGCGGCCGAGAGACGTTCTGCTCCGGGAAGCCTCCCGGTGGCGACTTGAGGCTGGCGACTAGGACAGGCGTCGTGGCGGGGGTGTCGCCGAGAGGAAGCCCGCCACGCGCGGGAGACGGCGGGCCGTAGCTCTCTGCAAACGCCGTGGCGTCCGGGAGCCGCGGGGGCCGCGTGGTGTGTGGCTGGCGCGCTCTCGGGTGGGTTCATAGCAGAGGCCCAAGGGGATGTTGGCGAGTGATCGCGCTTCTTCAGGTTGGGAGGGGGTGTTAATGAGCGGGCTGTGCGCGGGTGTGTGTGTGTGTGTGTGTGTGTGTCCCCTGAGCCTGTGCACACGCCGCGCGCGCCGGGCGCGTACCTTTACCTCTGACGAAACTGCAGTGGAGCGCCCGGCAACGTCGCCGGGCACGGTCACACGCCCGGTGTTTATGTCTGCCCAAGGCGGGCCTTAGCACCCCAGGAGTGGACAGCGAGGAACCGGGACTGGAGGTGGTAGGGGTATGGGGGTCTACCCCAGATCTCGATTGCCTGGAGTCGTGTCCATATCCGTACACTTAAGAACTGAGTAGAACAGGCCCAAAATAGCCAGTGAGACTCCTTCACCCATACCAAGATTGTCTGCTCTGGACAGGACCCTTGACTTTAACTCTAGCCTTTGGGGTTTGGCTCACCGATAATTAATTAACTGTTTGCCCTTTTAACCACCAACCTATCCTACTCAGTAGGGTAATTTTCTTGCTTCACCCAAGGAATCTGGAAAATTGGGTAATCAGTTGTCAGCAGAAGCAGTGCAGTGAAAGTTAATTTGGGACATTTGTTCCCCCCACCCCATCCCCTTTTAACTTAATCACGTGACAGGCCGAAGATCTCCGGGTGATCTTTGCCGGGCCAACTTGGGAAATGTAATTGATACCAGGAGCTTTGCAGCCGCCCCTAGAAGGCTCAGAGCTGAGCGGGAATGGGCGGGGCAGCCCGCCGCCTCATTTTACAGTTGGGGAAGAGGCTGTGACGGGTGAACTGCTTGTCCACGACCACTCAGCCAGGGGGTGACAGAGCCACCCAGGGCTCCTGACTCCAGGTCCTGTGTGTTACCTCGAAATAGCACTGGACTTGGAGTCAGAAGGCCTGAGTGGAGTCACCTTCCCCGCTCTCTGGCTGGGTGATCCTGGAGCAAGCCATTTTAACTCTCCAGCCCTGTTCCTCCATCTGTCCAATGGGGCCGGTGTGGTGCTGACGGAGAAGCCAGAGGCCTGCTGGTGGGGGTGAGCCTGTGTTTGCATGTGAGCTGCCTGGCTGTCCAGCTTCTTCCCCACAGCCCTTCCCAGGCCCTCCCCTCCCCCCACCTCTCCCCTCGGGAGGGTTGGGGAAAGTGGATTGTCTCTGTCCCCAAAAGAGTTCTTCTTGTGTTTGGTGGCTAACCCAGGTTTAGATTATAGAGAACTGTTTGAGAGACTTAACGTTTATCCGTTGGGGCCAAAGTAGCCATTTATCAGAACCAGGTTTGTGGAAGTGTTTTGGAAATGTTTGAAGATTAGGTTCCAAAGACCTCTGTGCTGGCTTCGCTTTTGTTCCTGCTGTACTCCTTGCTTAGTGGGCCTCTGCCCACCATCCCGCATGGCTTTCTCCCTTAGTAGGCCTTCCTGCCAGCTTGCCCTGCTCTCCCTTCTGTCTTTCATAGTTTGTTATAAAGCCAAGCACTTTATGTGTTTGAGTCTATCCAGTAGGATCCAAGTTGAGTCTTTTATCTTTATGTGCCCACATGGCACCTGTCACCATTCTGAGCAATGCCCCTTTGCCTGGCTCTTGATGAGGTACATGGACTACAAATAGGGGTACAGCTGAGCCTTGCCAGACAAGCTCTTGGGCTGACAGGGAAGACAGCTGGGCAGTGAACATGGGAGAGGGGGCATTGTCAAGGGCTACAGCTGCTAGCAAAAGTCTTGACTCCAAAGGCCACGCGGGAAGCCCAGCAAATAAAGGAATTATTTGAAGTCACTTGAGAGCCTAGAAGAACAGTGACAGTGTCAGAGACGACAAGGACCTTATAAAGCAGCAAGTCCAACCCTTATTTAAAAATAATTTTAACAGTGTTAGAAAATACTGCCAAGTATCGTGAAAAGGGAGTCATGTTTAATATTTTACATTTGTTTAAATTAGCTAATTTTGTATGTGCGTTTGCATGTGTGTGCTCTGGCATGTGTGTGGAGGTCAGAGGATGCCACGAGGTGCAGAACTTTGTTCTCTTCCACAAAATGAGACATGGAGATTGAACTCAGGTCATCAGCCTTTGCCTGCTGAGCCCTCTCACCAGTCCAGAAATATGTAATATTATCCAAAGATAGCTGCTTTAAAGTCTATGTATCTCTAGATGTTTTTTCTTTCCTATTCATATAGACCAGTTATTTTGGGGGGTGGGGGGAAAAGAAAATGATAAATGAAGTTATTCTTTTATACTAATTTGTATCTTGCAAGCACATTGTTTTGTAACTTGCTTTTTTTTCTCCTCCTCACAATATGCTGTGAACATCTTTCCTCATCAATAAATATTGTGCCTAATATCTTAATGGCTGTATAGTATTTCATGGGACGTTGAGCCAACATGTGTCAATCAATCCTCTGCTGTCGCTCGGTCGCTTGCGTTTATCCTACTGTAAGCAACGCCGAAACAAATATATTTGTGTACATGTGTTCTTTCCTTCATTTATATTCCTAGAAGGGAAATTGCTCTGTCAAAGAAACCACGCAGGCATTTGGTAAACACATAAGGAAATCGTCTTCTAGAGAGATTGCATTCATTTACACACTCATCAGCATTGTGTGGAAATGCCTGGCTGGCCATACCCCAGTTATTCATGCCATTTGTATTCTACGAATCCGGTCAACAATATACTTTGTTACTCTTGCCGTTCACGTGCTTTTCTTTGATGTTCAATGGCTGCCTCCTTGTATGGCTCCAGGGACTTAACCCGATTAGGGCAGTGAGAGAAAGAAGAGGGACACATGGAGACACAGAAATGACTGGGATCGGGTGGATGGGGCTCTCTGATGGAGAAACCCTCAGATGCTCAGAGTGTATTATATACAGTGGTATAGTGAGATGACTGACATTTATTGCATATAGCCGAATCTAGGAGGTGGGATTTGTGGCCTGCTTCTATATCAAGGGGCCAGGTTTAGCTACCTTTGGTGGGAGCCATCGCCCTTGGGGAACAGTCTTCAGACTGTAGTATCTAAGGAAAGAAGACGAGGGTGGATATTTTCTGGCCTCATTGTCAACATTCACATTTGGCCCCCAGGAAGGCTTTGCCATGCTTCAGAGCCCTCCACTGATGGGGGTGGAGCTGGGCAGGGTGCTTTGCCATTTTCCTATGGGTCTGAGTTGTAACCATGCCAACAACCTACGTTCACTCAGGGCTTCCTCTGTACCCCATGCTCAACCCCCTTCCCATGGACAATCACTGCTGGTTCCGTACAGCACCATGGTTGGGTCCTACTTGGCAGATGGATCTTTGTGAGGCGGGACCTGAGCACACTGAGGGGTCCTGGGCACTGGGAGAACTGGAGAAACGACTTGAAGTCCCAGTACTCCTTGATAGGTCTGGGAGAATACAACCTCCACACTGAAGCCAGGGCCAGCTGCTGTCCAAGTCAGAGTTGCAGCTGTGTGGAGCAGGCGCATTTGCCCATCTTTGGCCGGCATGGACTGGGGGCAGGGTAACTTCTTCATCTGAGTACCTCTGGGGGCAGGCTCTCCAGAAGCCGGAGCCCCACTTTCTCAGACCCCTCTGGCTGATGCTGGTGGGTAAGCATGGCTAAGAAACCCTGGCTAACAGTTGGGAGCCTGGGGCTTGTGTTTCCCCCTGGTCTTGGGGCCTCCTCTCTCCAACTGGTGCCGGTCAGCCAGGAACTTCACTACACTAGGCTATGAGTCACCCTTTTCCTTCCCTTTCGTTTGGATGGAGCACTGGCTTGAGCCAGAAGCGGCCCCGCAGATGGGGCCTCAGGCTTGGAAGTGAGGTCATGACAAGAGCATTGCAGTGCAAACAGCTGTCTTCCCTTCCTAAGCAGCAGTGCGGCATTTATAGAGCGCCCTCCCGGTCACATGGTCTTTGCCGAGCCGTCTGTTGGCACTATTACATTTCTTCCTCACAAAGATCTGTATGGCCTAGGTGCTGTTTTACAGTCCTAAAGGTTTCATGGTCTCTAAGAACTCATTGCCTTGCCAATCCACTCACACTGCCTTGGTACTAAAGTACTTCTGTTGCTCCAGGCCTCAGTTTCTCAACCTGTGAAATGGGGCCAACACACCCTGTCAGGAATAAAAATAATGGATGTAAAATGAGCATTGACCTTCTACAACTTGGAGTTTTCCCACTGAAGCCCTTTTTATGGGGGAGGTTTAAATTTTGAGCTGGTCCTGTACATGCAGTCTTTTGGGTAATGAGCTGGTCCTGTACATGCAGTCTTTTGGGTGATTGGTTTGCCATCCTGGGGGGGGGGGGGTTGTACTCAAGGCCTTGAAAAGGCTAGACAAGCATTTTATCACAGAGCCCCACTCCTAGCCCTCTTTTGACTTTTTATTTTGAAATGGGGTCTCATTAAGTGGCTCGAACTGACCTTCAATCTGTGATCCTCCTGCCTCAGCATCTGGGGTAGCCAGATTACAGTGCCCCCAGTCCTGGACTGCAATCATTGCTTATGTTAAAAGAGAAGCATCATTTCATTTGAGCGATATGAAGGTGATACGGATGCTCACAGCCAGTTTCCCTCTGACTCACCAAGGCAGAGGAGCAGCTCAGAGTCATCTTCTGGACACGGCTGGGATGTGAAATCCTTTGCACTGGGCTGACCTTTCCATTCTCAATCCTCCTCCTGTCCTAGATCCTTGTCCCATCCACAGCCAGATTCTCCTAACTGCTACCAGGCTTTGCCACAACAGACATTGTCTTCTCTCTTTTGCCCTTGGTCTTGGTCACACGATTGAGAGCAAAGTACAGACATTTTTTTTTTTCTGTAGAAGCCTTCTCTTCCCCTCCACATACGCAGCCTCCCCAGTTGTCTGTGTTCCTGACCAGAAGTCCACTCTCACAACCCACACATTCCAATTACCATTCACCACAGGGCTCACTCCTAGTGAGCACATTCCGTGAGCTGGGACAAGTGTGTAGTGACAGTATGTCACAGCACTGTAGGGCTGTCCACTGAGCCCTCTGCACTCTGTCTTTCCTTTCTCTTGCTCCCGTTGCTCTAACCACTGGTTTTTTTTTACTGTGTCCACAGGTTTGCCTTTTTCAGAGTATCATGTGACTGCAATCGTGCAGTATGTAGGTGCGAATGGGTAGTAACGTGATTTAAGATTTCTGTGCGTCTTTTCATATTTTGATGGCTCAGCCCCCTACAACTTTAAAGTCACAGCCAACCTTGAAGTCTGCTGTGCAAGGGCACCAGGTCCTTAAAGTTGGAGCCTAAGGCGCCAGGATTTAACCTGCGTTGTTGACTTTTCCCAAGTTTTAAATCAGGACTTACAAGCGCCATGACCTTGAACAAATGTTCCCAACCTCAGCTGGTAAAGATTCAGAACTGGGGATAACAGTACACTCTTCTGCGGCTCACCCCAGAATGTGCTGGGAGACTTCCTCCAGGGACCTGGGTTCGTGATGTCCTTTGCTGTGTCCTCATGTCTGTCTGACCATTTCTATTTACCTGCAAGAGCCAGCTCCCCTGGCAGTGCTGTGTATGGACTCTCCCATCTCTAGACCTAATGGCTTCAGCCCTGCTTTCCAGTCTGCTGGGTCTGCAGAGCTCTAGAATGATCTCCACTGAGATTGAATCCTGTTCTGTAGTTTATCTACTGCGGAACCTCCCTAACCACTGGAAGTCACACGAGATTCCATTTCTTTTTTTTTTTTTAATTATTACTCTTTTTTTTTTTTCATACAATATATTTTGGTCATGTTTTTCTCTCTTCCTAATTCTTCCCAGATCACCTCCACCTCTCTTCCTGCCCACTTTTGGTCGTTCTTTCTATCTCATTCTCAACCCTCCCCCCAGCCCCTTCAATAAAAACCAAAACAAAAACCAGAGACAAAAAAAAAAAATGCCAAAACAAAACGAAAATGAAACAAAAAGCCCACATCTGCAGAAAACAAAATGGAATTTATTTTGTGCCAGTCAACTACTCCTGAGCATGGGCCTACCCTAGAGTATGGGTGACCCTCCGCTGGCAAGAACTGATTTTGCCTTTGTCAGCAGGTATCAATTGCAAATAGCTGCTTGATAAGGGATGGGAGCCCATGTTCTCCCTCTCAGTGCTGGGAGCCCATCTGGCTTGCTGTGTGCAGGTCTTGTGTATGCTGCTACAGTCTCTGTGAGTCCATCCATCCTGTTCTGCTGGAAGACTTTTTTTCCCTTAGAGCCATCCATTACTTCTGGCTTACAATATCTCTGTCTTCTCTTCCACACGGATCCCTGAGCCTTGAAGAGAGGGATTTGATGGAGACTCCCCATTTAGGACTGAGTGCTCCCAAGTCTCCCATACTCTGCACGCCGTCCAGTTAGTTGTAGGTTTCTGTTTTAATTCACTGTGTCTTTGAATACAGAAAAGCCGAGCTGGTGCCACACTTGAAGCTTCGGTACCGGCATTCATAGTGCTGGAATGTATCCCCCACACACCACTGGAGGAGAAAGGGAACCATTGGTCTTAAGCAGCTACTAATGCTACAACCTACAACAGCAACATGCCTGAGAAACAAACTGATACAATAGTGGCAAAAAGCCATAGGAGCAACCAGCTGGGTTTTGATTGGATTTAAGGCCTACTCCGTGAGATAGAATGCTTAGTGGACATTGCCAAAGTGTCCAAGATCCTGAGCCTAGGTAGTTCACAGACCATGTGGGGAAAACATACTATTATTCTGTTCAAGGAACATAGCAATAAGATAAATAACTCTATTTTTTTAAAATAAGATAACTCTTAATGACTTATTGCCATCCCATAGAGCATCCTTATCAGACAGCCTCCATTCTTATAAAGAGTAGCTTGCAAATCAAACAATAGCACCTGTTTGCCTATTGGGCCAGTGCTACTTCACCCCTTATACAGGCCACAGGCAATATTCTTTAGGAAACTTTCTCCTGGACAGTCAGCACTATAAAGATGGGACTTTGTCTGTTTCAGTTACCATTTTCTCCTTGGAGAACAGGCACACCCAGTGGACAGCAAAGGTTAGTGCTTCCACACTATGGTGGCACATGGCTCTCTTGGGAGCAGGGCACCCATTGCTTTTCACTGTGTCTTAGAGTTCCGGAGAAAGGCCACTGCCCCTGCTATCATTGTAATATCTCTCTTTCTAGCCAACCTGAGCTTTAAGCCCCTGCCCGAGAGCCTGTCTTCTTTGAGAAGTCACGTACGTAAGTCTCCTTTCCTTAGGCAGAGTTTGCTTTTTGCCATGGTATCTGGACAAGCTTTCCCCACAGGTCACCAGTATGGTACCCATGATGATGACTAGTGGAGACAGTACCTATAAAGCCTTTAGTGGACTCCCCAGGCCCTCAGCACACCTTGCTTCATTATCAGCAATATCATGGTACCATGACACACACTGCACACCGCATCTCTCATCTGAATGGCTCAGTATCTGTGAACATATGGTCCTGACGAGGATGGGCTTCCTGCAGTGAGGCTGGAGGCTGGTTGTGTATTCTCCATCTTGTGAATTACGAAACCAAGGTACAGAAAGGTCGGGTCAGTTAAATCTCACAGCTGGCCCAGTAGCTGGTGCAGAATTTAAACTCTGAGCAGCCTCCTTTCCTCCATGCTTCGGGAGGGCCCTAAGAGAACATGTATCCAGCCTGCCTTTCACAGAAAAAGCAGGGCCTGAGGTGCCTAGAGGATCTGGGTCTTGTCCAGTTCTAGGACTTGGTGAGGAGATAGGGTATCTTGGTTCAGAGGGAGGGCAGGGCAGGAAGTCTTCTCAGAGGTACTGCTGCTGAGCTCTGGGTGTCTGTCGGACCCCTGACTAGGACTTTCTTCCTGTTCTCGCATCCCTAAATCCCCAAGACCACACATGTGCACTGTTTGCAGTTGACCTACATGGATCCTCTCACTAGACACTCAGGCCCTCTAGTGTGGGAGATGGAGAATGTATGAAGAGATGTCATGGTCAACAGCCTGGCTTACAGGCTTATCCCAGAGATGATCGACAGGCTTTGGGTGGCAGCTGAGCTCCTTGGACCCTGCTCTGCTTTTGTAAGACACTGAGTTGCCACAGGATCTAGAGAGAGACTTACAAATGGGGAGGTAAAGTCACTGACTAGTTAGCCCCACAGTCTTGCCATGGATGCAGTGTCTAAACCAGGGCAATCCATCTTTGCCCTGATTGTTCCAAAAGAAGGGCTTAGAGTTCTGGGACTGGACTCTGGGGACAGTAGGCCCTATGTATGGCCTTGGAGAAGAATTTGCTTGTGTCTTTGCATTTTCATCTGCAAAAAGGGTGTGGTAGTAGCATGCTGTCATGCACTCTAAGGTCTTACAGTGCAAATGGCCCAAGACAGTGCCTGCGAGGTATGCAGCGATGTTCGGTATATAGCCTTCTGTATGAAGAAACAGAGTACAGACACTGTGATTTTTTTCCTCCTCCTGAACTCTAGGTCTTTGGTCCTGAAGTTCCTCTGTCAAAGTAACTGTTTTCTTTCTCTAAAGAAATCTAAAGAAGTGTCCCATTGCGCCTTAGCAACTGTTGCCATGCTGGCTTTCAGAAAACCAAATCCAGTTGGGTGCCACTTGAAGAGAGATGAATGCAGGGATATCTGGTAGTGGCTAAGAACTCCAGACTTTAAGGTTTCGTTTTAAATTGGGTCTTTCCCACTTTTTAGCTCTGTGACCTCAAGCGAATGTTTTGATATCTCTCTCTCTCTCTCTCTCTCTCTCTCTCTCTCTCTCAGCCTCATTGCTTCAGATGTGGATCAGGAGATAATTGTGTGGTCTTAGGAAAACATGGCACAACTGCAGAGGACACAGAGGCTTGCCTCTCTGACATAGTAAGTTCTTGGTAAATGATTGTCACATCAGGGATGGCAGCTGCAGGGGTGAAAATGTGCATTATACAAATGTCATCTTGAGCTTTTGAGGGACTCAGAGTCCCTTAGGGATCACCTTGCTTAATATATATATATTTTTTAAAACCTCAAAGTAAGGAAATGGTTTAAGAACAGATGAGATGCCTCCAGGTCGTACAGCAGGGGCAGGCTGGAACCCTGAACTGCTGTCTCCTTACCATGGCTGGCTCTACATAGCAGGGACTCCACTTTCTGGGATCCGCTATCTGGATACTTAGCTGGATACTCACCCTGCCTGGCTGAGATGGATACTCCCCGACAGCTCTGCAGCCATATTTTTTCCTTGTGATTGCCTGGCAGAACACAGTCATTTACCAGAGGGAGAGAGGAGACGTTAGAAACCAGGCCCTGAGCAGTTGCAGCAGCCGGCCCACGAGTCCCTCCCTGATGTTGCCATGGCAAACAGCCGTGGCAACGTGGCTGCTCGAGCCTTTATTTCTGGTCTCAGGATCCTTGTGGGGAAATGTGGTACCTAGAACATGGAGAAGGACTCGGTTATGGCTCCTTGGCATTGAGGGTGGCCCAGACTTCACTCTGCTGGAGATCTCAGGTCACAGTATCTTTTGATGCAAAACCCTGCAATCCACCCTGTAAACCTGCAGAAACAGGCCTCCGGGTATGACCTTCAAGGTCTCAAATGCCCATCTAACATCTTCACTTGTCAACCAGGCTGTGTGACCTGCTGTGATAAGCAGAAAAGCACAGTATTCGGAATGTGATCTCTTGCTTTAGATGCTTCTAGACCGGCTTCACCTTCAACCCTATCCTTCAGCAATAACGATGAGGAAGAGGACAGATAACAACTACTGTCTAACCCTTCCAAGGGATTGTTTGCCCCTGTGATGAGTTCTACCCATGTACAATCAGTTAACCTCAGAGGAACCCCATGAAGCAGTCTCTACTAAGCCCCATTTTACAACTGGGTAGACTGAGGCTGACATAGAGTTGCCCTGGTGGTGTTCTAGAATCCCTCTTCCCTGGTTGCTTCTAAGAGACACTGCCACGAGGGGTCTGACCCTTTTTACTGCCCTCATCTCCATGTGTGTTCTTCAATACCCAGCTCAGATACCACCGGCTCTGATCCCTACGCTCAGAAATGCCCTTTCTGCTGTGTTCCCTCAACCCATTACACTTACAGTCCTTGGTTTTGCACTGTATTTTGTCATCCTGAGAGTTTCCATTTTGTGATTTGGTGCTAGGGATGGAACCTAGGGCCTCACGCTTGCTTGCTAAGTAGACACTAACATTGAGAGCTACACCCTCACCCCCACCCTCTACCTCAAACTTCCCACACGAGGAGCCTGACTAACTAGGAAAGCTTTAACTGTCTAATCCACATGAGGAGTTTGACTGGGTAAGCCCTAAGAGTCATCAAAGAGGTTTGCTAGTCACCATTATCATTGTTTTTTTAAAGGGTAATCACAAGATAGCAACCACTTGGATTGCTTGATATGCAGGAGCCTAAACTGGGACCTTCAGGGCCATTATCTTTTTAATCCCGCAGCAGCAGCCTGTGAGGTTGGTACTCTAATGCCTGAGAACAGGACTTAGGGAATTGCAGCTGCTGCCCCCAGATCACCTGATCCTGGCTCTTGTTGGTGGGGCTGGGATAGGAAACTAGGTGTGTCTGCTTCAAAGCCCTTGATCCTGACATCTGCAGTGTGGCTAATCCAACTGGGCACAGAAAGCATTCGAATGGGGTGGCTCCAAGCGTCTGATCAGGACAGCGGTGGGGTCCGGAGAATAGACAAGAAGGGATTTGGTCTGAGGAATGATTCGTATAGGAAAGATGTCCTTCAGAGCCCATTGTGTGTCACGCTGTCCTGACTCTTGATCTTACCTTGAACTTGGTTAAATGCTAGAAGGTGGCCCTTCACCAGCTACAGCTGGTTCTCAGAGCTGTGTTGTGGTGAATGGGTGAGACCTACAGAGAGATTGTAATAGCCTCTGCAAGAGGCCAATGTCCTTGTTACCAAAGATATGCCTTATGCATTGAAGGCTCAAAGACAAGGATCTTTGTGGAGTCTCTCTGGAGCTCTATCAGAACACACCTTCTGAGGGCATGTCCTTGTGGAATGTTAAACCCCTAGTAGGAATTCTTCCATTTACAGGGTATGGCTGTGGTCCACCTGGGTACAAGCCCTGGGGGCTCCCAGATCCTCATAACTAAGGGAAGTGTCCCTATTCTCTGGATAACACAGTAAGTTTGAAGCCAGGTCAGGCGTACATGAGCCCTTTCTACCCTGCAAACCTGCAATGTGTCATCCCCAAGGAAGGTGTATTCTGTCAGAGAAGCAAGGAAGAGCAAAGAAAGCCCTGTGAAAGTAAAAATTTAGCTGGGCAGTGGTGGCAGTGCACACCTTTAGTCCCAACCCATAGGAGGCAGAGGCAAGCAGATCTCTGTGAGTTCAAGGCCAACTTGGTCTATAGAGTGAGTTCCAGGAGAGCCAAGGCTACACAGAGAAACCCTGTTGAACACAAAGAATAAAAAACCTTCATCCAAACCAGTCAGAGTTTTAGGCTTCTTATAACTTCCTTTGTATGCATCTGATGTTCTTCTGGGCTGCCAGGTAGATAAGGTGCTAGATCAGTTGTCAACTTTTCTTTGAGAAAATGAGATATTGTCTCTCAGCTTTTGCAGGCTTCTGGGGAATAATACAAAGAACATAGGCTATGCGCTAGGCGAGTACTAACTGCCTTCAAAACCTGGTGTAAACTTAGGGGCTTATGGACCTGGGTTAGTCTTAGCTTTGTGACGTTTAGCTATGTGATCTAAGGAGTTAGATAGCAACTCTATTAGCCTGCTCCCATACAAGAGTATAGTTGGGGTTTACCTTATAGGCTCAGGATCTCATCAGTGGCTGCCAGCCATGCATGAACATCAGAGTCAGCTATGCAGTGAAAACATTCTAATTACACATTGGCCTGCTGTGTGTGTTGGCCTTAAGCTTTGGCATCTCTCTTTCTCTTTGTTTGCTTATGTGTTTCCAGTCTATCCCTTTTTGTCCTATGTCTTAAAAAGTTGCCTCTGATAATATCATTGCCCTGGTTCTAAAAAGCCAGATACTATTTGTAGAGTGTCTGGCATTAACCCTGTGGGTTTCCTCCCTGTTCTGTCTTTCTGGCTTCTGTTTGGAATTCTGGGTACCTAACCCTTCATTTAGAAGTGACTGCGGGTAAATGGAGGAGCCACGGGATTGCCTGGTTTAAGCAGGTTGGCTTCCCTAGGTACCCTTGCTTCTTCTCCTTGCTTGTCATATTCCACTTTGTGGCTGGGGAAATGAGGCTGGTGCTGGAAGTGGGCTTGACCAGATGCTTGCAGTCTCAGTGTTTTGTGCCTTCTGGGGCTGGAGAGGTGGCCCCACAGTTTAGAGTACTTGATGCTGTTAGAGGACCTGGGTTTGGTTTCCAGCACCCACATGGTAGCTCAAAACAATCCATAACTTCAGTTCCAGGGAATCTGAAGAATGCTTTTGACCTCCACGGGTACTAGACATGAACAGGTTGCATGGACATACATGTAAAATATACACATAAAATAAGTCTAAAAAATCAAATCAAGTCAAACGACCCTCAAATACTCCACATCTGCTCTTGTCCGTCATCAACCACATACCCACGGGTAGGACAACTCATGGAAGGTAGGATTATTTTAAGAGGTGAGTGGGTTGGAAGGAGGAAGCTGGAGGGGATGCATGCCACCTGCAGACCCTCTGCCTGGGATTCCTTTAGTTCAAGATCCTTAAAGGTTAGAGGGTGTAGGTCATGGTTTTAGCCATTCAGGAGTTTAGAGGAGCAAGGGACCAGAGTCTGTATCTCCTCAGTGTACTGTCTTCTTAGCACCCCCACCACTCTGCACTGTTTGTGCCTGCTGTCCCCTCTACCTGAATGTTCTTCCCTGAAGTCTCTCTTGCCGCTAGGCTCCCAGGTAACTTCTCAGACAGCTTGCCTCAGAGCCTACTCTCCTCCCTGTTGTCTACCCCAAGACCCAATCTTTTCTTTAAGGCACTTCGGGACACTTTGGTTTATTAATGTGTATCTTCTTTTTAAAATAATTTTTGACTCTTTTATGCATATGGGTGTTTTGTGTATGTTTGTCTGTCTACCACATGTATTCCTAGTGCCCACAATGTCCAGAGGATGTTGGAGCCCCTGGAACTGGAGTTTCAAGGTGATGGTTTGTCACCATGTGGGTTCTGGGAATACAACTTAGATCCTTTGGGAGAGCATCCAGTATGTGTAACCACTGAGCTATTTCTCCAGCTCCAATGTGTGCCTTCTCAATTGTCCGTTTCCCCTTTGGGCATGAGGGGCTGATGTTTGCCAGAGCAGTGGCTGTGGCATCTTATGGACCTAGTCTAAACCTTGACACATAGTCCGCATTTACTCAGTCTTCCTTCCTTCTTTCTCTTTCTCCTTCCTTTCTTCCTTCTTTCTTTTCTTTTCTTTTTTTTTTTTTTTTGGTTTTTTGAGACAGGGTTTTTCTGTATAGCCCTGGCTGTCCTGGAACTCACTCTGTTGACCAGGCTGGCCCAAACTCAGAAATCCACCTGTCTCTGCCTCCCGAGTGCTGGGATTAAAGGCATGCACCACCACACCCGGCTCCTTTCTTTGTTTTTTACTGTAGCAAAATACCGATACAATTTACTCTCTTAGCTACTTGTCCAGTGTCCAGCTCAGTGACACTCAGTGCATTTATCATTCTGTGCAACTAGCCAGTCCATCTCTGTAGTTCTTTTTATCCTGTAAAACTGAAACTTTGTACCCACTAAACCGCAACCCTCCACTGTTACTTTCCTTTTGTGTCTTCAGGATTTGGTTACTGTATGTATCCTTTTGTTGAGCCGATTGTTTCACTTACTACATCTTCCCTTCAAATGTTTACCCACACGGGTCAGAATTTGTCCTTTTTAAGGCAGAATAATATTCCATTGTACGCGTGTGCCCATATTTTGCCTCTCCATTCATTTGTCGGTTTGGACTGCTTCCCCGCTGTGCCTGTTATAAAGGATGGGGCTGTGAGCATGGGTATAAAGATAGCAGCCCTGCGAATGTGCTTTCAGTCCTTTTGGGTATACATAGAAATGGACTGCTGGATCCTGTGTCAATTCTATTTTTAATTTTTGAGTAACTGCCACACTTTACACAGCAGCTGCACCGTTTTCCATTCCCAGTGACAGTGAGCAAGGCTTCCAGTTTTTCCGCATGCCGCCCCACTGGCCATTTCCTGGGTTTTGATAGTAGCCATTCTGGCCAGTACCTCCATGTAGTTTTGACTGTATTCCCCTCCTGATTCTGCATCTTTTGGAGTACTTATTGGCTATTTGAATATCTTCTATGGAGAAGTAGCTATTCAAGTCTTTGCTTGTATCTTAAAAGCAGGGTCTCTTGTAGCCCAGGCTTGATTCAAACTCACTGTCTAGGCAAGGTTGCCCTAGGACTCTTTTGGATCCTCCTGTTTCTCCCTCCAAGTGTTAGGATGCTAAGTGTAGACTACAACACTCAGCTTCTTTCTGGTCCTTTGCTCATGTTCAAATCAGATTGTTTGAAGGTCCTCGCTTTCACTTGACGGCTTTCAAAGTGTTAATCCTGAGCTGGGCCACGGTGGTGCAGGCCTCAATCCCAACAGGCTCTGTGAGTTCCAGGTCAGTCTGGTCTACATAGTGAAACTGACTCAGACCAGAACCAAAACCAAAACTGAAATATTAACTCCTTATCAGGAATATAATTTGCAAATATTTTCTACTTTTGTCGGGGGAGCTTCCTTTTTTGCTCTTGGAATTTTCACGAAGATGCAGTTTATCCGTTTCTTTTCTGCCCGTGGCACCGTGAAAAGAAATCATGGTTACTTCTAAATGCCACGAAGCTTTTTGTCTCCTAGGCCTTACCTTGAGGAATTTGGTTCATGTTGGGTTAATCTTTATGGCTGGGGTTAGATCTGGGAACTCCTTCATGCTTGTAATAGTTCTTTGAATGATTGACTCCCTCAAGCTATGCCGGTAGGCTGGGCAATACATACTTCACCCCATTTTTTTTTCTACAGGAGGGACTAGGTCTTAGGGTGAGGGTCCCACTGAGATATCCAGCTCCTTGATTGACTGATCAAGCCCTCAAGGCTCAGTGAGCAAGTGTGGCTAGAGCCCTACCCTAGAATCATATACAGCAATATGCTACTGTGCCCCAGTGCCCCAGTGACCTCAGGCCACTTTCTCCCCTGGGGGTTAGGCAACACCTTCCTATCCTATGGGTGTGGCCCCTGTACCTGCCCTGCAGAACCTTGGGCTTCCGGCCTGTTTTAGCACTTACTCTTTGTCCTAGTGGCGGAAAGAGAGGCTGCCTGGCTGGCTCAAGCTTCTTGGTCTATCCCTCAGCAGGAATGTGGCAATGCCCCTCTATAGCTTGTGGCTGTGCCTTCTGTGCCGTATATGTGGAAGGGTGGCTGTGGGCCAGAGGTCCCTCTCCTTAGAGTCAGAGTAGACCCATAGAAGTCTGACCCTGTTCGATGCTTAGACTGACTTCTGAAGCCTGGGGGATGTGGGGGTGGGCATAGAGGGTGTGTGGGGGGGACAGGGAAGGGGGCGGGGCACACCATGGCTGTGCTGTAGTGTGGGCTGAAGAGACAATCAGGAGAGGGAGGAGAGGGGCAAAGAGGAATCCACAAAGGAAGAAAGCTCTTCTCTGCTGAGGTGACCTGTTGATAGAGTTTTAACAGTGTGGTTGCCAGGTAGCCAGACTAGCGAAGGAGCAGTGTAAGCTGCTTCCTGGGAAGGAACCCGACCTGGAAGGCAGACTAGAACTGATTAAGGGCAGCTAGAAGCAGGGCACCTCTAGGATCTTCCGTTTAGCCATCAAGTACCTTCCAGGGTATGGCTTATTCTGCCTGGGTCTCAGTTTCCCCATCTGTGGCATGTTGTAACTTTATATATCTCAACTGAATTGCTTTTCATGGTGTTCAGGTGCTATTACTGAAAAGGACATCTGCCAGTGACTTGCTGGTTTGTCAACAACCCGGTGATGGAAACCAGTAGATCTGCCATGGAGCTGTGGACAATTATTTAGTATTTAATTCTCTGTCCACACAGTGGTCACTCTTGGTATACCATAAGCTGAGGTTGCGGATTTGAGCAAGCTCCACTCTTTGCTCTGGAATCAGGTCTGCAAAGGCCTTGAAGAGGTGGCTCGTGAAGCTTTGGAAGGAGACGGTTGTGAAAGGAGAAGGTTGGCTGACATGGTGGGAGAAGCCTGTACCAATGTGGCAGACATATGCCGAGTGCCTGAGTGGCAGGCACGAGTGGAAGCTCGGAGCTTTCTGAGGCTGGCTCTGCAAATTCACAGCAGGCAAGATGAATGCAATGTCTCCAGGAATCAGAAGTGTCTGGAGGAACCATGAGGAAGAACGGCAAAATCTCCAGCAAAAACAGCTAGCTGCAGGCTGCTCTGGAGTGGAGAGGCAGGCCTTGGGAAGGTTCCCAAGGGAAGGTGATTTTCGGATGACTCGGGTTTTCCCAGGGCCACACAGCAGGACAGAATGAGTGTTGCTATCTGTGGTCTGCACAGCTCATCCCCAGGCCTTAGGGGGTGGAGAAAGCACGTGAGGATTTGACGACAGGAAAGGCTAGGGTTCTCATCTTAGTTCTGACTGGAGTCATTGCTCAGGAGAGCAGTTACTTCTCTTGTGGCCTGGACCCACCGGGTACCTTATGGGCAGGGAAGGTGGAGTAACCTGCAATAAATGTAACAAGGATGATGGCTATTGCCATAATAATTATTGTCCTTCTTTTAGTGTTAGCCCCAGGAGCATATTGCTCGGAAATCCCATCTCACGTCTATAATATACATCCTTGTGAATGTTTCCATCTTCATGCACAGGAAACCCAAGGCCCCAGGACGTGGAGATGACTTGCCCAGTAAGGACACTGGTGCCTGAACTTGGCAGGAATGTGTGACTCGTGACTCCCACCCCCAAATCTGCCTAATGAGAAAGGATGATGTTTGAAAGAGGCCTGGTCCTGTCTGGGCCCTGTCTAGACTGAGTTCCCAGATTGTCTTGAATTCTCTTCTCAGGAGTGATTCCCAGTCTTTTTGAAGTTGCAACATCCACCTATTGTGTGATTTTGCAACAGTTGCAATGGAGAACCTCCCCCAGAAAAAAACTGTAACTTCCATTGGTTTCTCTTTTGGTTGTGAGTTGGGGAAAAGGGGATAACAAGTCTTTAGAGATTGTTGCCCCTGCTTGGGACTTAGAGTGTGGTGGAAGGAATGTGCTCTCCGAGAGTCTGGAGGGAATGTTCTTCACTGTCTAACTTTGGCTCAGTCTTGCCTCCTCTTGGGGCTCGTGTGTTCCAGTTTCTCTTCTCTACCAGCTTGTGTCTCATTAGCTTCCTTGCCTGGAACTGTGTTAGATGTGACGTTTAGGATTATCAATTGAGGGTGTTTCTTCTTTGGTAAATACTGCAGGCACCAAATACCGGACAGATCAGGAGAAGGTAGCTTTCTGGACACAGAAGGATCTAGGCCACAGTCTCGTCCCAGGCGGGTGGTATGCATTTGCCACCCCCATATTCACTGGGTAAAGCCAGTTGCACGTCCTTAACTCCCAGGATTGTCCCCCTTCCCTAGTGACAGGGGCTGACTTCTCTTTGAACTGTAAGTTGGAAAGAACGTGTCATGGGATTGTGTGCTTTAAGAGAGTGGGTTGGAAGGAGGAGAAGGCAGAGGAGGAACTCCAAGCTAGAATCCTGTTCCCAACCTCCCCGGTGAATTAGGGAACATTGGATAAGTCATTAAGGCAGGTGGCAAGATTGAGTAAAAATTGGAAACTTTGGGTCAGATTTTTTTTTTTAGAAAGAACAAATTATGATCTTTTACTGACTCTGTCTGTGTGTGTGTGTGTATATGTGTGTGTGCGCGCGCGCGCGCGCGCGCGGAAACCCCCACCCCCATCCTATTTTGTCTATCTTAAGTCTTCTTTTTAAAGCCCACAAATGAACCACTTATAGCTTTGGGATCTGGTTTAACTAAAACGTGTTTTAATAAGGGAGGCAATACAGGAGAGTTCCTGGATATCCTAGGGTCAATCAATCTGACTCCGGGTGGCCTCTGAGCCTTTGGATGGTCATTCTTGGATATTGGCTTGGGGTGTGTCTCACACAAGAGTTGCAGCTGTCGGCATGAGGTCTGCAATTATTTAAAGAAAGCTCGCATCAAGTGGAAAAAGAGTGACCATGGTTACCATACCATGTGGCCAGTAAGCAATTCAACACCGGAGTCACCCGATTCCCTCTGAGCCTCCTCGGCTGCCGGCTCGGATGGTGAAGCCAGTGGATTAGGTGACCAAGGAATGATAGACAGGAACAAGTGTGCACAATGAGGGCCCTTGTGGTCTTGGCCCTTAAGCCTGGAAGACTGGATTTGCCTATGCTTAGGGAGAGTGTTGGGTCTGGAGCCTCACAAACCAAGTCAATGTGAAGCCATCTTGTCAAGTAAAAGGGGAGCTAAAGTTGACAAGTCCAAAGAGCGGCAATGTTATTGTGCAAAAACTCGGACGTGAGTTCCATTGGGCTATATAGTTTATCATTGACTCCAAGATGTCTTGGAGACATGGTTTCTTTCCTTAGATTCCCTTAATTAGTTAATTTACTTATTAAGGGGGTGGTCCTGCAATGTTGCCTAGACTTGCTTGGGCCTCTCTAGCTCCTGATTTTCCTGCCTCAGCCTTCCCGAGTGTTGCACCATACTGCACTCCTTTAAAAATTTTTATATACTCTTAAAATTTTATATTTTGATTGTCTTGTTTAACAAGTATTATATATGTTTAAACTGCCATTTTAAAAACATGTTTTAAAGTAGTATTTTAAAAGTTTTCAGCATTAGGGACTGAGTTAGGTGTGTGTGGCCAATTATTCAGTCCCACAGTTTCTTTTCCTTACTAGGGAGCTACTTTTAGTGCTTAAATTTCTCTCAGATGAATATGTGAGTGATTCTCTCTTCCATTTTTATGTAAGGTTTGGTATGTGTATGCAAGGAATTACATATTTAAAGCAAGTCTTCTACTACCAACCTCCACCCTTCCCCACTAAATTGTGTTGGTGTGTATATGTGTATACATTTTGTTTATTTGTCTTTCAAGACTGAGTTTCTTTATGTAGGCTTGTCTGTCCTAAGACTTGTTCTGTAGATCAGAGCTGTCTTCGAACTCACAGAGATCTTCCTACCTCTACCTCCTGCATGCTGGGATATGCCACCACTCCTCAGGTATTTTTTTTTTTTTCATGTTAAAAAGCAGTATATGTAGTCAGGCATGGTGGCACACATTTTCAATCCCAGCACTTGGAAGGCAGGCTTGGTGAGCAGATATCTTGAGTTCGAAGCCAGTCCGATCTACAAAACTCCAGGACAGCCAGGGCTACTACCCTATCTCAAAAGGATATTGTGATAATGCGAATGTGTAATCCCCAGCACACGGGGAAATAGAGGCAAGAGGGTTGTGAGTTCAAGGGCAGTTTGGATAATATACTAAGACTCAGCCTTGAAAATACACACATCAACTTTTGAAATACATGCATACATAAAATAAAAAAGATGATAGTTGTTAATTTATTGAGAATGAAAATTGGCAAAAATGAAAGGAAAAAAAGATCTGTCACAATCAATACTTAAAAAAATACACACACAAATAAAAAAGTCCCATTATAGGTTCCACATTTGCCAACTTCTCTCCTCGGGCACACACCCTTGGCCTTGCCTTACTGACTACATTTATGGGCTGACTTCTGCCTATGACCTTGAGAGGGAAAGTCACAGTTTTAACGATAGCTTACCATGTGATCGACAGGGCCTCCATCTCCTATTCTAATACAGGGGAACAGCTCATTCCTAGATAGGAGTATCCACAATGAATCTGAGAGCCCAGTCTAAGCCACCCTCTCACAGGCTGGACATGAGGCTCTGTGGCCAGCCTCCGTAGCCGGTACACTCCTGGGCAGTTCCTGGAAGTTCCATCTCACATGTTTTAACTCAGTATTGGTCATCTCCAAGTGCCTCCCAGGGCCTTTCTGTCATGTATTAGTCACCCTCAAGCATTTTTAGTCCACCTTGCACACATGCACATTTGTTAAGATGGACAGAGCAGGATGAACACCCTCACTGGCAGGAGAGCGATTTGCACCCCAAGCTTCCTAACTTAGAATCTGTTACTCACCTAGACCCATGGAAGTGCTAACTGATCCATCTTGTGATTCAGGCTGCAACTGGAGCAGCCCCAAGGGGAAGCTGCTGGGGAGGGCCAGGAGAAGCAGGCCCCTCCCCCAGAAGCCTCCAGCTGCCTGGTGAGCAGACTTCCACATTGGTTTCATGATGCATCGCGGTTCCATGAGGGAGAAAGAAATAGATGTGTGTGTGTGTGTGAGTGTGTGAGTGTGTGTGTGTGAGTGTGTGTGTATGTGTATGAGTATGTGAGAGTGTGTGTGTGTAAGTGTGTGTGTATGTGTGTGTGTGTGTGTAAATGAAAGTGTGTATGTGAGTGTGTGTGTTCAGTCTAATAAAGGGCTTGGTATAAAAATTATAAAAGTTGTAAATGGAAGCCATCCTGAGTTCCTGTTGAGTTTTTGTCCCCAGAGCAATTTTCACCAATTTCTGATATGTCCTTCTGAGCAGCCAATAGCAGTCGATGCTCTGACTTCCTGCCTTCTCCCCCCCCTGCACGCTACCCCCCACCACCACCCTCTTTTTGGCACAAGCAGTACCAAACTAAGAACATTGTTGTGTAACTTGCCCCCCCCCCATTTAATAGTTTTTGAAAAATCCTTTCATGTCAGTGTGCAAAGATCGACTTCCTGTTTTGGCTTGAGCTGAGCTTTAATTGTCTATTGAGTATTCCTGCTGTAGTGTGGCTGGCTTTAATGTCTCTGTGTAACTGTCATTCTGTACACACATTAGAATGTGCACAGCTGAAAACCTTAAAGGGAACTGCCAGGGTGAAGGGTACCTGCACTTTACATTTGGAGAATATTGACGCTTCCTTCACTAAATTCTGTCAGTTTGTTTGCATAGAAACAAGGAAAAGTCTCTGTTTCCTGGTACCTTCACCAACATGTGATGCTATTAAACTTTTAAAAAATATTTATTTTTAATAATATGTTATAATAGAATAATATGATTAGTAATTAAATAATCAGTTTATGTGGTGTGTGTGTGTGTGTGTGTGTGTGTGTGTGTGTGTATGTGCACGCACTCATGCTATGGCACGTACTTAAAGGTCAGAGGGCAATTTCGTGGAGTCAGTTTTCTCTTTCTGCTTTTACAAAGGTTCTGGGCTGGGTCCTCAGGCTTGTGGGTAAGTGCTTTCATCCTAGTTTGTGTGGCTACTGGCTTTATTTACCCTGTGCCGTCTTACTGGCTTATGTAGCCAGGGTTTCACTGACCCAAACCAGACAGATGTTTATCTGTCCGATGTCTCTTAGGGATTCAATTAGGGACCCCAGTCCTTCTCACATGATCGAAGCTTACCTGTCTTGTTTTTTGGTGACCTACCTGTCGGGTTGCTGGTTCTTATTGATCAGCGTGGGTGAGCATGTTATTATCCCCATTTCCTGGCAGGATCTGGGGCCCTCCTTGTGCTCCTGCTTCCTCCAACAGCTTGGATTGAAGGAGAAGGACCCCTGTACTAGCTGTAGGGTGCCCAGCCTGCTTCTGCCACCTGGGTGCTGTGTGAGTGTGCCTACGTCACTGTTTCCTGCTATGTTTGTGTGTTAGTTCTGCAGTAGCCATGTTGGCTTACATGAGATCATCAATGTAAAAGTATTTTTTACAAGCATTAGGTTAGGAACTGTTGCTTGGGTTCTAATTAAGTGGTAAGATTTTAGACCCAAGAGCCCAATGGTGTGGTTAAACAGATAAACTAGGACTTTCCTTCTGCAGCTGCATGTGAAGCCTGGGTCTGAGAGGCGCCTACTCACCTGGCCTGGCTTGTACCTAGGAACCATGACAATGTGCAACTTCTTAAGAACACCTCAGTGTACATTGGAAATCCCCTCCGCCCCCCCCCCTCCCCCCATAAAGGCATTTGCTTGGGGCTGTGCTCTCATAGCTGACATTTTTAAAATGGAATTCCTTCTTGGCTGTTAGCTGCTTCCTTAGACAGGAGATGGCTCCCTCATTGCTTTCTCTGTGCGGTTTTCTCACACAGGACTGTAGAGAGGGCCAGCGGCAGAGTTCTGGCTTTGGGTGGGCTCTTGGTAAGGTGATCTAGGTTCAAAGCCTTGATCAGCTTTCATGTGCTGTTTGGGTATCCTTGGGTACAACCCCTGTCCTCTCAGGCCAGAATGGGAATCTTGCCTGTTTAAAGATCCATCACTGGGTGTGGCGGCTTATGACTGTAATCATAGCACTTAAGGTGGGCATGGGAGCTGAGGCAGGACTGCCATTAATTAAGGCCAACCTTGATTACATAGTTTTCTAGTACAGTGTGAGATATATTAGAGACTATTGCAAACAAACACTAAATCAGTAGGCTTTGAGTAGAGCAGAGCAACATTACTTAGGAGGTACATATGAATATATTATTTAAATAATCCTCACTGAAATGCTAGTTAATAGAGAGGCCTTGGGGACCAGTGTCCATCCTGATACAGATTCTGTTGTGTCACTCCTATGCTATAGGACACATCCTGAGGAAGTTTGCGGTGATTTCCTACTCTATAGACTGCAGATTCCTTCCTGTGAGCTGTTCTTTTTCTATAACTCTAGGAAACCCCACATCTGGCTTTCTTCCTGCCTTCAAGGGTGGGGGGATGGTGGTAGAGTCGGGATGGTGGTGGTGGTTACCTGGCTGGACAGAGCAGAAGCCACTTCATGCTACTTCCTGGAATAGGCTGTCTGGTGGCTTGTTCCCCACTCTGTGGAACAAAGTAGGTCTGGCTTCTGGAACACTGGTCTTGAGTGGCTTCTGGAACACTGGTCTTGAGTTTCTCTAGCTTATAAATTGTTCTACCAAAGGACTCCCCTTTTCCACCAACCTAGCCCATATTTAGTGCCTATTTTCTTTGTGCCAACTGATGAGCTTGGGCCTTGGAATCCAGCTATGAACCTGAACTTGGACTAACTACCCAGGAAGGCAGAGAGGATTTCAGAGAATGACAAGCCTGGAAAAAAAAAACAACAACAACAACAAGATAAAGTTTTTTTTCAGGGTGTTTCTTCAACAAGGGGTGTGTCTGCAGCAGAGAGGGTGATCCAAGCCACTCTTACAAGATGCTCATCTGAAAGGGTGCTTATCTGAAGGCTGAAAAGTCAAAAAGTTAGCAAGCCTTTTGGGAAAAGTGTTCCAGCCTTGACCTTCCTCTCTAAACACACACAAACATACACACACACACACACACACACACACACACAAACATACAAATACACTCAACATATATACATTCAACACACATACTCACATTCACATACACAGCACACACATGCATACACACAGAGCACACACATACACACACAACACACACAAAATACACACCACACACACTTAACACACACCCATATTCATACATATACCACACACATACACACGCAAAATGCACATACACACATACATAAACACATTCAGCATATACACATTCAACACACACATTCACATACACACAGTGCACACATACACACACAATACACACACACACAGTGCACAGACATGCTCACATAAACACATTCAGCATATACACATTCAACACACACATACTCACACATTCAACACACATCTCACATACACACACAACACACATATACACACACAAGACATACAACACACACCCATATACATACACACCACACACATATACACACAAAACACACACACTCAACATATACACATTCAACATACACAACACACATATACACATATAACACACACATAACATACATACAAACACATATACATGCACACAAAACACACATACCACATGCATACACACATTCAACACACATACCACACATACTCATTAGTTATAGACACACTCACCACACACATACACACACACACACACACACACACACACACACACACACACCTGGCTAGAGCAGGATTCACTGTAGTTCACTGAGAGGGTAGCAGCTGTAGTGGGGTGTGTAGATCAATGCAGTTTAGGCCGCGGCTAGAGTTACAGATTCTACTAAAGTAAGGACATTTTACATCCTCTCTAAGTTGCAGGATCATGGTTTTCTGAATTTAGTAACCCTGGCAAACTGTCCTGATGGGGACGAAGTCTTCCTCAGTGGCCTTCCATCTAATGGTGTCAGCATCCACAGCTACCGTTGACACAAAGTCAATTTCCACTTTTGGATCTCCTATTTAACGCCCGGCTGCTCGGAGAGCTACAGAGAATGGAGGTCAGAGGGGCTAATTGGGTTGCTTAATAAACGGCCGCTTCTAGGGCTGGAATAGCCAGGCCTTGGGCAGGTTCAAGGCGCAGGGAAACCAGCATGGCCAGACCAAGGAGCTAGGCTTGCAGGTGGGGGCAGAACCTGGGCTGGAGTCCTAATTAAAAGAAGTCACCAGCATCCTGGGGACCAAGAACCCCTGTCCTGGGAGAGAAGCCACTGTAAGTGGGCAACTTGAGGTATTTCCTGGCTTGGATTAGTCTCCCCTGCTCACAGCCTGGTAGTAATACACTCCTCCTGTTTTCTCTTTAACCATGACCTTTGGCAGCTGATGCCACACGTGTGGTCAGTGCTACCACGTGTCTGTGATTGTATGATGACCACGTGAGAGTATAGTTCACAGAGTTAAGGCTAGAGTTCATCCAGTCAACCTGGGGTGCATGCTGGCTAGGCGGTAAGTAGTTAGCTTTGAACAGGTTTATCCATTCACCATCCACCCATCCGTTCAGACAGAGTCAGCTGTACACTTTCCTTTGTTTATTTATTTAACAAGTATCTACTGACCAGTTCTGAGTAGAGCTGTATGTTTTCCTGTGGAGGACAGATGGTTCCTACAAACTTAGAGCATAGTGCCCCTGGGGAGGAGGGCAATAAAGCCTTGTGAATGACGAACTTGCTAGAAGTATTAGGATTTTGTCACGACCACCATACACAGTAGTCCCTGTTGGGAGACGTGTCCTCACAGATGTGTCCTGGAGCAAGCTATGGCCAGGATGCACATGAACCTTCCATGTGGACCTCTTTGGGAAACAGCATTTAGGTCATGTTTCCCAGGAGTAATTACCAAGGGGTTGAAGATGATTTAGGCATTCTAGAACCTTCCATTCAGGCTCTGTAGTGTGCTGTATTACTACTCTTTGGCTGTCTATTGCTTTATATTGACTTCAACAAATACTTATAATTGTCTGGGTGTTTTTAAAATATATATATTTGGAAGATGTAGTGTCTTAGTTACGTTTTTCTATTGCTGTGCCAAAATGCCCTGTCAAAAATAGCTTAAGGGAGAAAAACTTGTTTTGACCCACAATTTGAGGATACAGTCTATCACCGTGGGGGAAGCTAAAGAAGCAGGAGCTTAAAGCAGCTGCTCACATTGTATCCAAGTCACTGAGCAGAGATTAATGGGTGCAGGCTTGTGCTCAGCCCACTTTCCCATTTTTATACACGCTAGGATTCTAACACAGGGAATGGTGCCACCCACGGTAGGTGAGTCTTCTCATCTCAATGAACTTGATCAAGTTAATCCCCCATAAGGCATGCCTATAGAGACCTATCTCCTAGGCGATACTAGATCTCATCAAATTGGATAGTTGATATTGACTGTCACGTGTAGTTCAAGAATTGACGTGTAGTTCATCAATTTTATATATTCACAATGTAAGGCTTCAAGAATCTCTTTTTCTCTTTTCTTTCTGTTTAATTTTTTTTCCTTTTTGTTATCTTAGTTTATTTCCCAGAGGGTCTCTAGGCTGGCTTCAAACTTTGTAGCTGAGAGGTGACCTTGACCTCTCAACTATGCTTTTCAAGTGCCTTACTTTTTTTGTTGTTGTTGTTCTTGTTTTTCATTGTTGGTTTTTGTTTTTTAAATTAAAGTAATACTTAGTTTAAATTTTTCTTACAAAGAAATTAGATCTTTATTGAAGAAAATTAAGGAAGTTAAGATAGACTTTTCCGAAGGAAGCTTATCCCCCTCCACACTAATTTCTCTATTAAGAAGCATCGCTCTGAGCACATTTTTCCTTCCCACATCTGTTTTTCCCTGGAAAACTATCTGCTCATATTGGCTTTGTGACGTCGTTGCCACTTAGCACTGCATCTGTCGGATACTCTGGCCTTACTTGGTCCCTAGTCCTCACTATGGCTTAGAGGAGCTCAGTGTGGTCTTACAGATTTAAATTCACCATTTTGACGATGATAGAGCCAGGAAGAGGTACTTCATGACAGGGCTTGAGATTTTGCTCTGCGGTTTGTTCTTCTTGTGAGCTGCTTACCTTTCTCTCCTGACCCCTGGTTCTTGTTTGTCTCATTAGCCTATGCCACTGGGAGGGAGGTAACTGTCCTCTGCTGAGTGCACTGAGTCAACACCGGACCTGGTGTAGTTGCCACCAAGGAACAGGAGCAGGGTGGGGACAGGTATACTGCCATTTCCTATTCAGAGGCCAAGTCTCCTGCCTGTGGGTCTATGGAGCAGCACAGAAATGAAGGCTGGGCTGAACCCTGGGCAGGGTCAGTTCTCACCACCCAGAGCAAGGGGGGATTTTGTTAAGAATGCCCCTTCAAGGGGCTCAGAGGTTATGAGTATTGACCGCTCTTCCGAAGGTCCTGAGTTCAAATCCCAGCAGCTACATGGTGGCTCACAACCACCCATAATGAGATCCAATGCCCTCTTCTGGCGTGTCTGAAGATGGCTACAGTGTACTTACATATAATATAAAATAAATCTTTGGGCTGGAATGAGCAGAGGTCCTGAGTTCAATTCCCAGCATCCACATGATGGCTTACAACCATCTGTACAGCTACCCCGTGTACCCATATACATAAAATAAGTAAATCTTTTTTTTTTTAAAGAATGCCCCCTCAACCCTGTTGTCATTAGACATTTTTTTCTAGCTATTCCTTAGAGCTGAGGAAGAACCTATCTGACTATAGTCCTCCAACTGGGGTCCTCCCGCACCTGGTTATTGAGGTTCAGTGAGGTCAGACCATGCAGACAGCCTATTAGTGGCAGCGCTAGGAGTGAGGCTTTTCCACTGTGTTCTCCACGTTAGCGCCTGCATGGGTGGGATAGAGTGTGCGTTGTATGCAAGGAGCTCTGCGGGTAGATGCAACCATGGAAATGGAGGGAGATGAACTATGCAGTGAGGACATACTTCACGGGCCCGGTAGGCTGTCCACATCTTTGCTTCTTCAGTGCTCATGAAGGCCCGCACTCAGTACCTGTGGCTGAGGGCAAGATGACCACTTGGACTTACAGATGACACTGTTAGAGAAATTTGAAGCTGTCGGGTCCAGCGGGTCCAGTGGATTGCGAGTGCGGCAGAAACTTAGCACATATTCTTCTACTAACAGTTTCACGTACCCACCACACAAGTAAGATCTGTGTAAGGCTCCAGGGGAGAGGAGGAGGGGAGTTGTTTGTTTGATTTATTTTATTTTTCTCTTGCAGAATGTTGCAGAATACCATTTGAACCAAACCACTGTGCATTCAAGTAAAACGGGAAGATTTTGTGGGTGTGGAAAACAGTCTACTTGGGGTTTAATCCTGCCTCTAATTTTCTTTTTCCAGACTTACTTTTTAAGGATGGGGGCGCGGGGCTCATGTGTGCACATTATGATGCGCTTGTGAAGGTCAGAAGACAATCTGTGGGAGTTGTTTCTCTTCTGCTGTTGTCGGTTCCAGGGATCGAACTCAGGCTTGGCCACAAGGGCCTCTATACGCGGAACCATCCTGTTCATTCTGGTACTAACAACCCAAACTGTGGAAAATTAAGGTCTATGAAATGATTTGATACATATGCATACTTTGAGATGATCATGATCCAGATAATTAATATATCCTCATCAATGCAGTTGTGTGTGTGTGTGTGTATGTATGTATTTCTACTCTTGAAGAATACGATATTGTGTTTATTGTAACCACATTATTTGCTTTATAACTTAGTCCTCCTACCTAACTGAAACTGTGTCCTCTGTCTAGTTCTTCTCTATTACTTCATCCCTGAACCCTGGTACAACTGGCTTCTCTCTGCCTCTCCTGTTTCTGGATTTATAGCTAACAGAAATGAAAGCAGGGCCCTAGAGGTAGCTGTACCCTTGTGGAACTACACCGTCATTTACAGTAGCCAAGTTACATGAAGAACCTGCAAAATAGACGAACAAAGAAAACACGATGCACACAAAGATGGAATACTCTTCAGCCATAAAGAATGAAATTCTGTCACTTGCAGCAGGATGTGGTGTTGCTGGCGATCACAGTGATGGTGACATAAGCCAGAGGCAGGCACATGCTACGTGATCTCTCTTGAACGGCCTGTGACATTGAATTGACAGACTGTGGGTCTGTCTTCAGTCTCCTCATCTGTAACCTAGAAGCCTGTGAGAGACCACGTGACTAAGGAATGCGCAGATTTTCATCTGGATTTCTGCCAGACCAGTGCTGGCCCTGCCTGCCATCTAGAAGCCTGAGCTACTCCCCGGCCTCCTCTCTGATGGGATACTCCTCCCTGCGGGTTCATGGACTTGAGAGAAGGGGTATGAGGCACAAGGGAGAGACAGCAGAGAGATAGGGCAGCAGGCTCACAGAGACAGTGATGGTTCTGGGTGGGCTGGCCACCACCTTCCCAGGCCTAGCCTTCTCTTTGTCCTGGGGGGTAATTCCAAGACCAAAGAATGGAAAACAGAACCTGTTACCTAACATCCTTTAGGGTGGGCTTGGCTTATCCACCTGCTGATTGCTGTGTGTGCAGCTCCTCTCTGAAAGTAAGTAGGTCATTGGTGACTGTATGGCTCTAAATCCACTGTGTGGAACTAAATCCAGCCCCTGTCCTTTGCTTCTCTGGGTGGTGGTGAAGAATTCTGGAGAGGTACGCTGTTGTCCTCTGTGCCCTCCCTGGTCCTTTTCCTGTCCTGGTCCTTTTCCTGTCCTGGTCCTGCAGGTCCCATTATGGAATCCTGCATGACAGCCTTATGTGGACATAAGTTTCTGGGTGAATTCCATCTCTTAAAAATCTGTGCTCATTTTGACTCTTCCATTGAGGGAAAGGCGCAGGCCAATGGTATGCGTGCCTTCCTCTTGCTGTCTGGATTTTGGTGAGGCAGGGTGCAGTTCGGGGGGTGGGGGGGTGGGGAAGGGAGGTGTTCTGAGCCCCTCTTGGAGATCCGCCCTGCTCTGTGTGGGTGCGGCTGAGTGGAATGCAAGAGATAGGATTGCTGGAAGGGCCTTCTGAGAGCAGTGTTTTACCTCAGCTTAGGTATGATCCCCTGAGGGGAGATTCTGAGATATGTGGGGACCACATGGAGGTATGGCAACATTAGAAAGGTTGTGTGGGCTTTCTTAGACCCTAAAAGCCATGCTCAGGCCTAAAGTAAGGACTGCTGTTTCTTCCTTCACAGACAGACAAACTGAGTCCTGGAAAGAACCTGTGTTCATAATCACTGATGGGTGGGCAGCTGGGGCCTCAGAGCAGCAGAGAGGAAGGCTCCAGGCCCCTTCCCATGACTGTGGGCCAACAGCCCCATTCAGGAGCCTGAGGTGGGCTGAGAGACTCTAAAGACGTGAATTAATGGTGGGTGTGTGCAATGGGGATGGCAGGAGCTTTGGCTAGCTAAGTTCTGAGACCGATGGATACCCGGGATGGGGTTGAAAGACTTAAGGTATTCTATTGCTTTGGTACATGACAGAAGGGGAAACTGAGGCCCAGCCAGGTCAGGTGACTGGAATCAGGTCAGTACAAGTAGATGGCTTTAATCAAAGGCTCAGTGTGTGTTCTGTCGAGTATGCTTGGTATTTGGAGTGGAAGCGACTTAGTTTGTTTTGATATTAAATGTTTATTTTTATGTTCGTGGGAGAATATACTGCTAGAAACATTTAACCTATTGTTGAGAAGTCTAAGAGAGAAAATGAGCAAAAGGCATTTTTTAAAGGTCTTTTTAAAATTAGTTAATGTAGAATGTATACCCATATACTACAGCATGTATGGAGGGCAGAGGACAGCTTGCAGGAACTGGCTCAAAGTCCTGGGATCGGTGGCAGGCACCATTGTACACATACATGTATCCCAGTAAATATTTTTTTTTAAAGGCCTATCTGGATTTATGATAAATTTGACCCTGGCTGGTCCCTGAGTCCCCGTGGGAGCGTTCCTTAGGGTAGAGAAACGACCCATACACTCTTGCTCCTGGCCCTCTTCCTGGAGGGGGGCCTCTTCCCAGGCACAGGGCAGAGTAGGAGGAGCCCAGGCAGTGACGTCACTTCCCAGAGCTGTCTTTCCGCTGGGACTTCGCTCAGACTCCAGCATGAGTAGAGTAACATCTCCAACCAAAGTCCAAACACGTGGGACGGGTTTCAGCTGTAGGCTGCCCCTAGCCACGAGACTGAGAAAATTGGGCAGACTGTGCTCTGTCTCCTGCTGGTCTGTACCAGATGGTGGCTGCATGGAGCCTGCCCTGTGATGAGCCAGGACTCAGGGGTCCTAGGGGGGCTCCGTCCACCCTCCCCTCCAGAGACTTCAGATCCTTATTTCCAAAATAGGGGGGATACAGCCTACGCCTTTTGAGATTAGCTTTAGAACTGAGTTTAAATGTGTCGGTGTATTAAAAGCCCCTGACAATACCTTGCACATACCCGGTTTATTTAAAGCTACTATTTTAATAGAGCTCTGTAAGTGTGTGACTCCTTACAGAAGTTCCTGTGTTCTGTGTGACACCGCGGAGGTGGCAAGACTGAGTCTGTGCAAAGTTTTGACTTCACTTTGACCGGCCTCCAAGCAGTCTGCCACCTGGTGGCAGTTTACCCAAATTGCAAGCTTAGTGGTTTTTGTTTTGTTTCAAGACAGGTTCTCTCTCATTATGTAGATCTGGTGGTCCTGGAACTCACTATGTAGATCAGACTGGCCTTGAACTGAACTGACACTATCTGCCTGTCTCTACCTCCTAAGCTGGGATTAAAGTCTGGCTAGTTTGTTTTGTTTTGTTTTGTTTTGTCTTTTTTGTTTCTTGTTGTTGTTGTTTGTTGTTGTTTTCCAAGTCTTAACCTCACAATTCTGCTACTGCTGCTGCTGGTGATGGTGGTGGTGATGATGATAGTGATGATGATGGTGGTGGTGGTAGTGGTGGTGATGATGTGCTGGTGGTGGTGGTGGTGGTGATGATGATAGTGATGATGGTGATGGTAGTGGTGGTGATGATAATGATGGTAGTGGTGGTGATGATGATGATGATGGTGGTGGTAGTCATTATTGTTATTCGCTAAGATGAGATAGCCTGAAATAAGGAATCAGTCAGAAAGTTTACAAATGTTGTAGTTATGGAGTAACCAGGAAAGACAGGCTGAGTCCCTTCCCCAGGCTGAGTCCCAGAATCCCAGGCCTGGTGGGGCTTTAATGATCAACCATCCATATATTCAAAGTTATCATGGATTAAGTGTGTTCCGTAAGCCAGACAATCTGATTAATACATTGAGTCTGTTCTTTGTAAACCACTTTACAAGGCATTTACACATCACAGTGTTCCATTTTAAGAAGAGAAACTGTGACTTAGAAATAACTTGAACAACCTTTCTGATGATACATGGCTTGGAGGTTGACACAGCAGGAACATGGGCCAGACAGTATGATTTAACTTTTTAGTAAATAAGTAAGTAAGTAAGTAACCATTCACCAAGGCCAAAAATCTGTCCTATCCCAGGTCCCCAGAGGGTTCAACAGGCTATGCTCTTGGTTGCTGCTACCAGGGCCACGTTTGTGCCCTATGGGTCCTGTGTGTGTCTGTTACTGAGCCCAGGGTTTAGTTGTGGCATCCATATGATTTCTTGCACCCCCCACCCCAAAATCTGGGATGATTGAATTGCCTCTTCCCAACCAATTTATTTTCATTTTCTTGAGCCTCTCTGAGGAAATCTCCAGGGATCTGGCTTGTGCTCAGAGAGCCCTGGTCTGGAAACATCCCAGGGGGCAGTGGGAGTGGAAACAGAACCAGTGGCTTCCTTTCACGTCCCTTTGGCTGATGATATTGGCCTGATGGGCTATCATGTGATGAAGACCCAGTCCTCTGAGTGAGGAGAGAGCAGTCTTCACAACTCCCAGGCCCCTGGCAAGGCTGTCCTCCAATGCCAAGGGTAGAAATTTATCTTGTGCTGAAGAACAACAGCCTTCTTTCTGAAAAGCTGGCCATCCTGGCCCACTTCTCACGCTAGCTCCGTTGGAGGGATGGGTGTGGGGTGGGGGATGAGCTCTGGGAATTTGGGGATGGGACAGCATTGTGCAGGCAGGTCTGGTACCCCACACGTGGGTTCCTCTGTCTCTGGTCACTTCCACAGCTTTATCAGATGTCGTGTGGGTGAGGCACGCTAAAAGACTCCATGATTCTAAGATAATTGTTTGGGAGTGGTGGATTGTTTGGGACTCCCAGGGGAAGTCTTCCTGGTGTTTCTTTCGGGTCTGAGGAGATACCAGAGGGTTCTGAGGAGGAGCGGCAAGATGTCCTTATATGCTCGCAGGCATGAGTCTAATCATGATGGTGTCATGTTTCGAATTAAAGGAGAAGGTAGAGCCTTGTTCCAAATGTAATCGAATACTAGACGTCTAGAACCTGCTCACATCATGAATTTTTTCAGCTTTCTCTTGGCCCGTCTTTGCTTCCCATACAAGAAAGCCTCTACTCCCAACTCCAAATGGCCTCTGCGTGCTGCTAGGACTCGTAGTCTTGCTGCCCCAGGAGGTTGTTATCACATTGCCTTGGGCACGCCACTCTTCAGGTTCTCCCTTCAGGGAGCTGTAGCGACTCTTGCCTCCCTTGGGCCTTTCTCCCTAGTCGAAGGCTCTGACCCCTTTCTCCTGCTTGCTGGGACTTCATATCATCATTTACCCAATGAGCCCGGGGTTGTATTAGCTTTCTGATGCAGCTGTCATAAAGCCATCGCTAACTTAGTGACTGCTGATGTAGCTCAGTGGTAAGCCCCTCCCCCACCTAGCATGCTTGAGACACTGGGGAGCTGGAGGTGAGGGTTAGGGAGAGATTGACATGTTACCCATTGAGTAGATTTGTGGCCTTGAATGAAGTTCACCTCTCAAACTCCGTTTCTTTGTTTGTTAAATGGGAACGCTAAGAATCTTGGCAGGGCTGCACCAGAAGTGAGCAGGTTCTGAAGTTTGAAGGTCCATCACCTCCATCTCCCAGCTTTACGTTCTAGAACCCTGACAGCATTGGGTGGTGGTTATGTGGAGCCAAAGCCTAGCAGGGTTCTGGGCCCTCTAACCTATGTGTGTTCCTCAGTGAACACACCTTGCTGGGGATATTTCCAGCAGGGCCAATTTCTGCCACCCACCTGACGCCACTCCTTCAGCACCTTGGCTTCACAGTCTCATTACAATCCCTAGGCAGTCCTATAAACTGGGTGCTATATTGTAGAATCACACACAAGGCCATGGTCGTTCTGCTCAGATCAGTCTGCTAAGGCCTTTGTGTGATAAGGGTGGGCCTTATATGACACGGAGTGTGGAGTGGACAGCCAGACTAGCAGGTCATGTAGCTTACTCACTATACTTGGAGGGAGCAGAGGTACCAAAGGAGAGGCCAGCAGCCTCCGATAAAGCACATGACAGGTATTGGATCATGCTTGGTTTTCACAGCTTTGGTGGTGAAAGTCTCCACGGTGAGCTCACTGGGCTGACAAAGATGACCTGGTGTTGCTATGAGGTTGGCAGGGACATGCTAACACCATGTCAGGGTGGGCTGGGTCTCATGGTGCTGATGGGATGTGATTTGTGTGAACCATGCAGCCAAGCTTGCTGGGTAGAAGTGAGTATTTGGTTCTGGCGGGATAGTGTGTTGCCATGGTACCTGTGATTTTAACAATAGAAATGTATCTATCTTTTCATGCTCCTTAGGGGCCAGATAGCCATCAGAACTGGTTTCCTGAGGCTTCTCTTGTTGGCTGTAGGTGGCCTTCTCTCCGTGAACCCCCATTCACCTGACCATCTTATTGTGTGTTCTAGAGCAGTTACCGACCACACTGGCCACCATGTTTCCTGGGGAGAGCAACAAGCGCCTGACAACAGACCAAAGAGACAAGGCTCCTTAAGTCTATCCTAATGGCCAGTGATTTAAACTAGGGTTACTTAAGAGCAGCTCCATCATCAAAGAGAACATCTCATTCTCCCTATCAACTGCCCATAAATTTGTAGAGAGGGGCGGGGCTTAGGAGCATCTTTCCCTATTCATAACAAATCGGTGGACCCCATCTTGTGTGGACCTTTTATAGGACATCTCAGCTCCTGACAGTTCAGAAGGCAACAGTGTGTCACACCCAGGGGCAACCTAACTGTAATGTCCCCCTCTGAAGACCCTTTCCAGTGGGTTCTTAAGTATGAGCTTGGGTAGATTGGGGTTGGTCTCGAGGGCTTGCTTTCTGTAACTGTAGCTCCTGTGGTAATTGATGTTGGGAGAGTCCCAAGGTCTAGAGTTCCTGACCTTGTGGAGCAGTTTTCATGTTCAGTGTGGTGGCTTCCCATGGCCACACTTAGCTGTGAGATGACTGCCTCATGGGGTGATGATGGGCTGGCTGGGCTGAAGAGCTGGTTTGGATGTAGTGGTGTTTTATAAGACACCTGTGTGTTAGCCAAGCCCACCCGGGGCAGTTTTCAGTGCTCGGAATGACTATACAAGTTACCTATGTAGTTCTGCCACATTTGCCATAGGTGAAAACACACTTTTGGCTCTTGCAGGCCAGGGGGCAGAGGTATATATATGGTTTGTGTGACAAGGCACCATTTAGTCCCCAAGGTTGCATACTAGCCTGGTCCTTGCCTCGTTACTGCCTGTTCTTTTTTTTTGCTGGGCACTGTGGTGGCTGTATTGAGCATTCATTGTGCCTGATCATTTGGCCATTTTAACCCAGATAAGAGCATAGGAGGTGCTTGTCTTGTGTTCTCTCTTCTCGATGGTGGCCTGAATAATTTTTTTGAGAGAGGACATGATGATGTGGACATCTGAGCACTAGTAGGAAGGCAGCTATATGGAGGGGAGTGTGGTGGAGCCCTGTAACTGTCTTATAGGGACACTGTAGTAGAACCCATCAAAAGCAAGGGTCTTGTTAGTTCTGCTTTACCTGGGCTAAGACCCCCATTCTGTTACCTGGGAAACAGGGCCAGTGATACTGTGTACCCAGGGGCCAGGACATAGAAGTAACCTTGTATAAGGCCACATTTTTAGCTGGGTCCTGGCCCGTAGTAAGGACCCATAAAAAGGCTTACTATTTCAGTGTCCTTCTTGGTTCTGCTTTGTGCCCACCACATGGACAGTTATTACATCCCAAGCATCAGGATGGGGAAAGTTAGGAAAACCCCTTAGTTTTGACCTTCATGCATTCAGCATGTAAACTACACCTTAAGAGGCAGGCCCTACTGGGGGCTTCCAGAGCTTCAGGGATGAGCATAGTGGGGTTTCTGCCCCCATGTGTGATCTACCTGCTGGGCCAGACCCGGGTTTTACCCATTCTCTGTTTCTGCCCCTGTGCTGACCGTAGACATTCCATTTGCAGCCAGGTCCCGTTGGGCCAGAGTGACTGGGATTCTCTAAGATCTGCTGGGGGAGTCATGGAGACCAGATGAAGCTGCCAGTTGGGAGCTGAATGCTCAGTGACTGGGCTCTGACCCTTTCCAGGATTAAGCTCCCTTCATCTGGGGCATGTCCTCACCATCAGAGAACGGGGATTGCTACAGTGGGGGCAGGCGGGTACAGATGGTGGGACTGTTCTCAGCTCAGCCTGAAATCACCTTCCCGCCTTTGATAGGTATGTGCCAGGCTCCTGAGTTGTGTCAAAGGGGCGTGTAGAATGGGTTGGGGCACACAGCCAGTGGTGAATTCTTACTTCTTTGGGTTTACTGCATAAGCTCTATCCAGAGTTAGAAAAATGCTCTTCTGAGATGTGGAGGAGTCAGGGAGTCCCTGTGCATGTCCCAGTCTGTAGGATGGGCTCTCTTGACTTCTTTCCTTCCCTTCTGGGGCACTCACTCACTTGCCTCTTACAGAGAATGCAGCATGGTGTGGTCAGTGGTAGCTTCATGGGTGAGGGGATAAGGGCAGAGCCGAGGCAGCAAAGGGTCCTCTGCTGACAGACCTTATCAGATTCCTCACTTTCGTGCCTGAACTTAGACAGGCCCCAGACTTCCCTGCAAGAGGCTCTGATGTTGCTTAGAGGTAGCTTATCTGGCACTTGAAAGCACATGCTCTAGGACTAGAAAGGCTCTTTGGTATAGACACCTCCATGTGACAACCATTTCTCTTCCTCTGGCAGGCTTTGGATCTCAAGTGTGAGTGTGTGTGTGTTGGGGGGGGGTCAGGGGCTGTTTCATGGAATCAAAGTTGGCCACCAATTCACTATGTAACTGAGGATGTCCTTGAACTCCTAACCTGCCCCCATCTTTCAAGATTATAAGCATATAACACAGCACCTTCTCCATTTCACCCTCTTCCCCAAAACCTCTCTCTCAGGGAACTCTAGAGGTCCACTGGGCTGTCTGTAAGGGAAGTAAATCAAGAGAGACAGAAATCAATATTCAATAGTCTTCCCCTTTCTGCTTCTCCTCTCTGGCCTCCTCTTGACATTGTTCCAACACAACCAAGCTGTCTGAGGCTAGCAGCGCCCCCTAGTGGTTAGCTCTCGAGAGCCAAGATGCACGCTCCTTTCTGCTACTGCCCTTGGCTACCTGCTCCCATTAGTGTCCTCAGACAATTGTTTCTCATAAATTTATATATATGTATATGTTTATATATAAATATATACACACACATACATGTATCAACTTGTGGGTGGTGAAGACACTGGTCTAGGAGTAGAAAGAGCTGAGCTTTATCTCCATTTTTAGGTTGTCATGTGATGGGACAGATTGCTTTTTCTCTTTGGGCCTCAGTTTCCTCATCTATACTATGAAAAGTTGCCCGAATTGAGGTATTTTTCAAAAGGAGTAACAAAAGTGTTTCCCAGTTGGATGATTTTCTTTGGCGTAGGACCGTCCCATACACTTGGGACAAGAAAACATACCCAATGCTTACTGGCTATTATGCTACCTGTAGTTGGCAACCCTGAGGTTTTCTGAGATTGTGGATGAGGTGGCTGCTGGCTGGGGAGGGCTGGGTGGGCTATTGTTAGCAGCTCTTTTGAAGATGAGTTGCAGACTTCTATGCCATGACTCACGGAGAGGCCCCAGTGTACAGTAATGGAGGAGCCCCTGGGTTCAACTCTCTGCCCTGCCCCTGGACAGCTCTGGACTTCAGACAGTTGGAACAGGATGACATGTGCAGCCCAGGAACCTCTTCCATTTGGCATCATTTTCAGATCGGGTGAGGCTGGGCAGGTCCCTGAACCACACAGAGGCACACAGACTTATGCACTTACCCTTACGCTGCCCTGCTCGCCCGCTTCCTTGGAGGCCTGCCCTGCCCCCTCCGCTCTTCCATAATAGTGGAGACATTCCCTGGCTGGAAGAACATTGTAGTTCACAAGAGAGAGTCTATAATTTTCATTTTGCGAATGCCAGCCTAAGACTCAGATGGGGGTCACGACTTAGAGCACAAAGATGAAGACTGGAGTCTGTGAATGTGCCCTATGCTGTGGTACAGAGGCAAGGCTGTGGTTTATTTCATCTGCTATTTATTAAGTACTTAGTATGTGCTCTGACTTTAGAATCATGTTATGTTAAACTACACACACACACACACACACACACGCACACACAGGCCCAACTTACAGATGTGGAAACTGTTCTTCAGAGAGAAATCCAGAAACAGATATCCTGGTTGCCCCTGTTTCCTGTCTCCAGAGTCTGTTTTCCACCAACCCTAACCGTTTTTTTTCAAAAGCCGCCGCCCGCTGGGCCACTTGCTGCCCTGTGTAGTAAGGTGGGGCCTAAGCAATGCTGACAGCCAGGAGTGGGAAGGGGCCTGCCTGGCTTCAAGCCCAGGAATGCGTTGGGAAATTCCTCCATCCTCCCACACTTGGATGCTGCACCGGAAGAGTTAAACAGCCGCCTTGTGCCCGTGATCACAGAGGCCTCTTCTCTCCTTTTACAGCCTGACTCTTCTCAGGAAACCGATGGGCAGTGTCCTCCCCCTAACCCCCTCCATCTGGATTTCTTTCCTTCTTTGGTCCTCTTTCCCCATGAGAGCCACAGAGCCCTGTCCTCCCAGGGCCTCTAGCTTCCCAGGAGGGGACCCTGAGAAGGAGAGAGTTTAAAGCTCTCTTCCTAAAAATTGTATGTGTGTGTGTGTGTGTGTGTGTGTGTGTGTGTGTGTGTGTGTGTGTTACCCAGCCGCCTACATGCCTGAAGCAGCATTAGGTTGATGCCTGCAGGTGACTTGTGTTTATAAGTCATTGCAGAAGAAAGGCAGCCTAAGCCAGGAGTGGAGGACCAGATTGGGAGCCAGTGCCTCAGGCTGTCTCTTCCCTGGCCTATAGCTTAGTGAGAGGTACCGGGTTGGGGAGTTTCCCTGACTTGGTCTAGATTTTCAGTGAGCAGAAGAAACAGCTCAGCGACCATGAGGAAAGGCCCAGAGCGGAAGCCAGACTCTCCAGCTGGATAGGATGAGGAGCTATGTTGTGGAGGCTGCTGGCCCACCCCAGGCACTCTGTGTTTGCACACACCCTGTCACAGAGCCTCGTCACCTCCCAGGCTGCCTGTGACCATCTTTGGGAAGTTCTGACTGTCATCCTGGCTTCTACCCGTGGCCCTGAGCTCAGTGTTGTGGGCTTTCACTGAGCAAGGCTCATCTTCCTGAACTGTCGGGGAACACACACACACACACACACACACACACACACACCTCGCTTCTTGGTTACCTCAGGAGCACTCAGGACTGTCTGGCTGCAATGGAGTGGCCTTCTGTGTTGTTGAGGAAAGGAGAAACTTGACAGACTGTCTGTCTGTGAACCCTTCAGTTCCCAGGATTCAGGACTCAGATCAGCTAGGAAGTCTTAGAACCATCTCATAGGGGCTGTAGCTCGAGTAGTGCCAGTGTTGGCTAGGGGCTCTATTTCTCTGTCGGCCTTTTAGAGAAAAGGTTCCCTGAGAGCCATTGCTCCAAGCAGTGCTGAGTTTCTGAGCATCACAAGAAGGAAGAACCCACATCAGTCCCTCGAGGATCTTCCTGGAGTTTCTATGAGCTCCCAAGCCAGGGCCAGAGTCCTCAAGGCCAACACCATCTTATCCCAGCTCCCTTACTGTCCACCCCTCAGTGTAGCTCCTGGGGGTAGCTTGGCACCCCAGTCTAGTCAGATCCCTGACAAAGCCTCTCTAAATGGGTCTTTTCCACCCAGATGAAGGGGCTAGTATATGACTCTGCAGCAGAGCGTTTGCTAACATGCTTGAGGCCTTGGGAAAAACCAGGCAGATGAGTAAATAGCCCTTTGGAGATTGCGGACTTGAACAGGTATATGATTGGCAAGCTCAACTATAAACTTTTCTGTTGCGGCACATGGGTGTGGTAGTGTGGGGTCCTAAAGGTCAAGTTTTAGGACCTCACACACACCTCGGTATCCCTGGACTGCCTCAGACACTATTGCAATATTTGTATCTTTAGGGGTTTTTTTTTATTGAGCATTTACTATATCCCAGAAATGGAGGGTCTACCGAAGACCAGCGAGACGTCCTATCCACAGCTCTAGCGACGGAGACAAGGAGGCAAATCAGAAGATGGGGAGACACAGAAGGAAGGGACAATGAGAGGAGGTGCACCAGGAAGGACTTGGTCCAGGAGCGACCCTTGAGACTGGTTGGCAAGACAGAGCATTGAAGACGCCTGGGGGAATCAGAGAGAGGCTGGTGTGGTGAAGGACTGTATAGCTCAGGAGGACAGGGAAGGACGCAGGATAGCTGTTACCGGTCCTGGCTGTGCCTAGGTCGGGTGCCACTGCTCTTCCATACTTGATAAAGGAGCAGAAGGAAACCTTTCCCAACCCCTCCATGCAGATTGGCCCAGCCAGATCATTCCCTTGGCCCCGTAGTGTTTCCTAACACTCTCTGGCTGGCAGGAGCCACTGAAAAGAGATCTAGGTGAAAGGGTGTCCATCCCAGGCTGAGAAGAGAGATGGGAACCCAGGGTGAACTCCTAGGTTCACGTTGCCAACTGCTCTCACTGTGGAGTTTGGGTGGCAGCTGAGGTGGGAAAGCAGAGCTGTCCGAGGGGGGGCAGGGTAAATCTGCACACCCAAATCCTTTGCCTCTCCCTTGCAGGAGCTGCTTATGGCTAAGGCCTGGCCCCAGACTGGAGGGCTTACATTCTTCTCCTCACTAGTCACCAAGGCTCAGATGACGCCCCACTTACCCCTCCCGACCTTGAATTGGGTGCACGACTTCAAGTCAAGAAATCACCTGGTGTTCGGGAGATACAGTTAAACCAAATGGAAGAGCAGTCAGTGTTCCTCACCTCTGAGTCATCTCTCCAGCCCCATATTCCCCATGTGTCCAGTGAGAGGTTTGAACTGGGTTCTCTGAGACCCTTCTGGCTTCCATAGTCTGTCCTTTCTGTTCTGTTTTGGAGCTCTTGGCTCGGCAGGGGCAGGTATTGGGAGAATAATGAGTCTCCAAAAGGAAGCAATACTTGTAACATTGTGCTACATTAACAGAAGTCTGGGCAGAGACCTAGGGGGCATTATATCACCCAGGCACACATACCCTCAGAGCATCTGTGGTCCCTGCTATCAAGGCATGCATCTCAGAAGACACAAGCAGGAGGAAATCACGGAAGCCATTTGAAAATCTCGGACACGGAAAAAAACGGTGAATGGGAATCATGGGTAGAGATTCCAGTGTGGGCTTGAAGGACCTTTCCATAGAGCTGGCTCTAGCTGGAATGAGTTGCTTGTCTGGGATGGTAGGGAGTTTCTCTTCAGTGGAACAGATGAGAAGGCACACGAAGGAACACCTGACAGCTGTTCTTTGCCCTCTGGGCCACCGGACGGGGTTGATTTCTGCTGACTCAGAATGTGCCTCGTGTTGTGAGCTGAGCTGGGGGCTCAGGGCCAATAGCTCTGTGACAGTCGTGACTCAGTTCCCTCCTGTGAAAAGGAGACAGAATGTCTGTTTGCCTGTGTGGTTTCTTGAGGGGGTGACAGAGACTTCGGTATGCTCCAGGGGAAGAGGTTGTCTGCATGCCACCATGCTGGCTCTCAGGTGGTAGGCAGGAAGGGGGCGATCTTTTATTTCCCCCTTGAGGTTAAGGCACCTGGTCTGGATAGCCTAATCGCTGCTTTCGGAAATTTAGGTTTGCGAAAGGTGATGTACAGGGTAAATACTAAAGCAGGGCTGGGTATAGTGGTGTGTGCTTGTAATACAGGGAACTTGAGAGGCTGAGGCAGGAGGATCATGAGTTTTAGCCCATTCTGGGATATAGACCAATCTGGGGTGCAGAGCAACTTAAGGCAAGCTTGAGGTATATAGTGAGATTCTCTCTAAAATACAAGGGCTGGGGATGCAGCTCATTGGTAGAATATCTACCTCGTATACACAAGACTCTTGGTTCCATGACCAACATCACAATAAACAAACGAACGAACCATCAGGGATAGCCAAAGTAGGCATGTGCTGGTGGCTAAGCCACGCTATCTGTCCACTGTCCTTTCCTGCTGGCTGTCCGACCTCATATTCTTCACCTGTGGCAGCTACTATTTACCGAGACGACTTGACCTACGAGGTGGACTCTATTTACCTCTGCCGAATAAAAGGATATAAGTAGGAATACCAGTCTCTGTCATCATTAAGCAAGTGACTCAGCCAGTGCATCAAGGGGAGTGTTCATGTGTTGGCAGGGACTAGATAGGGCTTGGGGCAGATGTGGCTTCTTGGTCGAGGTGGTCACGGGACAAGCCTGATGAGGGGAAAGAGGAGGTCCAGGCTGATTGATGTTGGTTTTCTGCAAAGGCCAACAGTAGCCGCAGCAGCAGCTGCTGCTGCTGCCATTCATGTGTGTATGTACCTTTCATTTTCCCAAGCACAGGGCTAATGACTGCGTGGAGGTGGCAGTCTGTGAAAGAGAGATCCAAATGGCTCAGAAATGTGGGGGCTGGAAACAGCAGCCACACTAGCACAGCTACTGCACAAAGAAGCCAAGATGTGGGCTAAAAAGGCCTGCGTGGCTGACAGATGCCTTCATTTCCAGAGAATAGAATCACCCCCAGGTCAGCAGAAAGACTGGGCCCAGACTATTAGAGTTGGTGTCCAGGCCTCTGTGCTACTGCAAGGCACCCTTTGTTCTTCCCTGAGAGGGAGGGAAATCTGTATGGGCAGGGGCTGACAGGTTCCCATATGTTTATTTATAGCTGGGATTCAGGGTCATGTGGCCCTGAGTACTGGCATGGTTGAGCACCTCATCTTGCCACCTGTCTGGTATCATTGGCCCCAGTGTCCTGCAGATTTGCAGGTACTCTATTGTGAACCCACAGTGTAGGGCTGGAATCCCACCAAACATTCCCTGGGTTCTCTCAGCCCCAACCCTAAAGGGCCAGGAGGCCCTCTGGGACAGAGGAGGGTAATATGGGGAAGGAGAAGGGAAAGAGACCTGCATGTAGCAACCAGTGCTCCCAAGCTTACAGGGCAGAGGACCTGGGGTGCACACTGGCACACCCGGGCTCCGGTGCTGAACTCACACTGAGATAAAAGAGAAACCCTGGGCTCCTTTAGGCCATCCTGGTTTTGGTGTATGCCTGGCCCTTTGTGCCACACTGGGCACCCCGAAGGCCAATCTGTCACTTTCCTGAGATGCAGCCACCAACGAGACTGTTTTGACCTGGTAGCCCACTGGTTCTGTTATGCTCTGCTGAATCTCAGCTAAGGGCTGTGCAGCTTTTTTTTTTTTTTTTTTTAGTTTTTTCTTTTTTGGTTCACTTCCCCTCCCCCTCCTTCACCTTCTCCCCTCCCCCTCCCCCTCCCCCTCTCCCCTTCTTTCCTTCCCTCCCTGCTTGAGGCAGGGTCTGCAACTCAGGCTAGCCATGAACTCATGCTCTCCCTGCCTCAGCCTTCTGAGTTTTGAGATTATAGGCATGTCTTCATACTCACCTGTGTGGCGTTCCCCACTCCCCCACTGTGGGTGTCAGGCAAAGGGGGTTAGGCAAGGACAACCACAAGGGACTAGAGAAACGAAGGAGCTGAAGTCATGACCCTTTGGGTCTTGAGCTCCTTATCTATGAAACAGAGAGAGAAGAGGCCTCATGGGGATGTTCCATGGTTCTGAGAGTCTCTTGTGTTATATAAATGTACTGTGCCCTGCTGGCCACCCATCTCTGCCACAGAGCACACGTGCGTGCCGGGCTGCTTGCACGGACAAGGTGAGTGTGAGACCTCTTGGTGTGGCTGCCAAGGCTGGTGGCTCTGCTCACCTTCGTCAGCCAGTCCAGAATGGGGTTCATCAGGGCACCCTACACTCCACACACATTGCTGCAGGCCTGAACCCAGGAGCTCACCTGAATTCCTTGTGCCCATAGCTAGATCGTGAGCAGACCCCACAACTTCTCTTCATTTTACTCTCCTCTCCCTCCCCTCCCCCATTGTCACCTACTGGCTTATAGAAAACCCCCATGGTTGGGACATCTTTGTTTGTCCCCATTCTGCATGTCCACCAGGTTGTAATCTTCCTGTCCCTGTCCTAAGGAGTCCTACATTGGTTCCCTTGGTAGCCCAGTGACAGCCAGCCCATCAGGATCTAGCCCTTAGAATGTCACCCTCATTCTGTAGGCACGCCCCTTGCTGTCCACTCCGGCCACCTGAGTTCCTCTCAGTTCCTTCCCATGGGTTCTAATTGCTTGGTCTGAGGCTCAATGCTCAGACTGGATAACAGGGGAGTCTTTCTCCTATGCCTGCTCTTGCATCAAACCTCAGATAGACCCTGGCACTGCTTATTCTCACAGTCATAGGGACTGACTGGGTCAGCTGCTCTCCTCTACAGTACCCACTAGTTCTAAAGGGAGCAAGGGAAAGAGGTAAAGAGGCTAACATGGCTTGCATAGCTTGCTGGAGCCAGGTTGCAATCTCACTCTTGTCCCTTGATAACTGGGTGGCCTTGGGCCTCTCTGACACCTACTTTCTTCATCTGTAAAGAAGGATGGGATATTTGGGTTTCTTCTTCAACCGAATGAGATAACCCAATCCTGATACTTAGTAAGCACAAGAAGATAATAGTACCCCTTTCCGATCTGATGATGGAACCAGGGAGCTGGCATGTCTCAAGTCTTCATTAGCAAGACTTCTTGGATCCTTGCCTCTATCTTGTGGTACTCATAACAGCCCACCATCCCCCCACTTTTTTTTCTGGCTTCTGGAACTCCAATCTCCTTCTTCCCACGAAAAGGCAAGACCCTTTTTTGTATTTGAAGGTGCCACCTGAGTGTTCAGCTACGTCTGGGAGGCTAGAACTGTGACTGTCTGGCTCCAACCCAGGTTGGCACTAACGGGCCAGAGAATAGAATAACTTGCTCATCCTTTCCTGCATCTATACCGGCAGCTGCCTGAGGCTTACCCCACGCTTGTTTCAGAGCAAAGGCAAAGCGAAGGTATAAGCCAGCACCTTTCTTCATGGGAAGATGCCTGAGGCAGGAGCCACTGTACAAAGGCAGAGATCATCTACACACCTGCTGTCCCAGACACCATGGCCACAGGGTGGCTTCCTGTTGAGCCCTTCTGTGTGCACTGTTGCAGACTGACTGCAGAACTGAGGTTGGGGGGTTGAGAGGAGTGTCTTCGGTAACAACTACAATGTGGGATAAGGATGGGGTCCGCCAGACGGCAGCAAATGCTGAGAAGTGAATGAATATCTCTTTCTAATAGAAGCAAAAGTCTCTCCTACGTCTGAGAGCCAAGGACTAAGCCTTTTGGCTGGCCAGTTTATTAGGTGTCCAGAGTTACTAGCAGACAAAATGTATCAAAAGCAAACCTTAAGCAAAAGGTCAAGCTCAGTGATTCCCACAGCTCTTGTGTTTGTTTGTTTGTTTGTTTGTTTTTAACCACAAACGTGTTAGGGAGCCAGACTTGAGGACCAGGGAGCAAGATGGTTCAGTAGGTAAAACCTACTGTTTCTGGAACCCACATGGTGGAAGGAGAGAACCAGCTCCTGCAAGTACACACACACACACACACACACACACACACACACACACACACCACACATGGAGAAAGATAGATGGAAAAGGCCAGGCTGCACCAGTGGTAGGCGTGGAGAAGAAGGCACAGCCAGGGCTCCGGCTGAGTTTCTTTCCCATCCTCATGACAATATATTTAGCTGTTAGATCTGTTTTGGTTCTAAGTGGCAGAGCTGATTCATAGCCACCTCCTTCCAAAAGAAATCAACCAACTCCTACAGTTGAAATGTGGGTTAGTTGGATGCGGGAACAGGGCCTCTCGCTCGACCTTGCCTTCCTTCATGACACTTTTGTTTTCCCTGTGGCTCCCCACAGTCAAAGGAGAAATGGCAAAATGTGTGTGTGTGTGTGTGTGTATGTGTGTGTTTTCACTCCTTGTACTGGGGGTTGAACCTAGGGCCTCACACACACTAAGACAACACTCTATCACAGAGATATCCCCAGTCTCCTTTTCAGCTTTACACGGAGACAGGGTTACTACATCTTTTAAACATGCAACTTAGCCCAGGCTAGATCTGTGCTCTAAAGCCCAGGTAGGTCTTGGACTTGCTCTCTTCCTGTGACAGGCCTTTGCTACCAGTGTGAGCTCTCATGGGGCTTCATGTGAGCCGGCTTGATAATGATGCGGGACTTTTCCAAAAGCACCAGCCTTTGTCCATGGGCTAGTCTTTGTCCATGGGCTAGCTCTCGTTGTCTAATAGGTCACGTGGTAAGCCCTGAGCTCATCATAGTAGATAAGAAAGATGGCTCTCTGATTGCTTAGGACAGTGTTCTAAGCCCACCGCTAGGGCAAGAATGTGTCTATGGCTCAGCTTCTCTTGGCACATGAGACTTCAGATAGGAGGACTGTCCTTCAGACAGGTGATGAAGAGATGGAGACCCTGAAGCCCACAGAGACTCCCCAACTTTAGAGTAAGCACCCCAATCACCTTCCTAGTCAGGATTTAAATGTAACTAGTAACAAATTACTCAGCACACACTAGGCTGGCCTCCACAGCCACAAGAGAGCCTTGCTGATGCATAATGCTGAGAACATTTGCTGCTGTGCCTTGCTAGTCAGGAAGATGGGGGGTTGGACCAAGCAAAGTGTCTGTCAAGCAGTCGGGATATGGAGAAAGGTGGATACTGCTGTGGTAGTATTCTATACACAGGGCACTGTGATTTATCATGTTATCCATAGGAAAGGTTAATATATATAAGAACATGGACAGGGCTATGTGTACCATTTCCCTGTCATAGCTAGATAAAGAAATATCCTGAGTTTGGAGGGAAAAAGACTCTTCCTATGGAGTGGAAAGGCTGGGGTTGTTCATTTGCGCTTGACTGACAACAACCCTTGGAAAATTCAAAGTGGTGCTCTGACTTGGCTGGAAAGAGACCTGCTGTTGATTAGTAATGTCTGCAATGGGCAAAGACACACACACACAAAATGGTGGAATACTCAATGTGTTGAAACCATTCATGTACATGTTTCCAGATCTTTCACTTCAGACATGAATCAACAAAACAAAATTAAGAATCACCTCAGGGCTCAAAAAAAAAAAAGAGTTGTGAGATAGAGGCAGGCCTGGGAGAACTCTGAGTTAGAGTAACTGGGTGTGTCCTTGTGGAAGACAAGCTCCTTGCTAAGCTCCTTTTTCTCCTCTGCAGACTGGAACAGACCCTTCCTTCCTGTGAACTAAGTAGAGTGGTTAAGGAGGTTGAAATGAACTCATAAATGTGAAGTCATTTTGTCACACTTAAAATAGCAGCAAGCAGTTTTATGTGCTAGCCACTGTTCTTCTAAGTGTTTTGTTTATATCCTCATTTAATCCTCAAAATAACCCTATGAAGTATTTACTATTGTTCTCTTCTGGTTTATAGAAAATAGCACTTGGGCAAAAAATGCCAAGTCACATGACCCAGATCCCAGAGTTGTAGAGCAAGGTTTGGGCCTAGGGAGCCTGGCTGTGGAGTTGATACCCCCAGCCTCTTCATGGTGCCTCTCACCCCAGAACCTATGGCCACGCTTCTGGAAGGGCTATGCCCTTCTTTGTTCAGGAAATGACCTTATGCCTTTAGTCATTCATTGATAACTGTGAAATTAAAAATGGGTTTGCTTTTTTACCTGTGCCTACTCTGCAGGGCTGAACGACACGGTTCCCAGGCTTCCTGGGTAGGAAGGGAGAGGAGGATCCGTGTGGTCACCGGTCACACTACCTGGGATCACCTACTGGCTCTATGCCTTCCTAGCTGGGTGACCTTGTGCATGTTACTTCATGTCTCTATGCATTTGTTTCCTGTTTGAGCTCAGATGACAATCATATGTACTATCCAGGGACCAGGATCTTGCTGCAGCACCATTTATAGCATGTCCTAGTCAGCTGTGAGCAGATTTCTCCTTTGCTGAGGATGAGAGGAAACTGCCATCTTAATCCATGGGGAAGCTGACTCCTTGGGGGTGGGTTGACTCCTTGGGGTGCTTCTCCCTTAGTGCCAGCTCCCTTTACCTGCTCTGCCTGGTCAGACTGCTCTGCAGTCAGCAGCTGGTACCTGGATCCTCTCTTATTTCTACAGGCCCAAACCAGTCTAATCCAGAATGAGCTTGGTCTACAGCCTGCCCTTGTTTCCTGGAGGCTTCTCCTGCTTAGAAGATTATAATGTCAAGGGGCACATCTCGGAGAGGTCCTGCTCCTGACTCTGGTGTGAGGAGCATGGAAAGTGCTTGTGATTAAGCGAAGGCAGATGATAGCACACCATGGATCTCTCTCCCGTGGTTCGTGCTGAGTGCATTCCTTCTGTTGGAGGTCACAGGAAACCTGGCTGTGTATCATGGGCTGGCAGTTGTGGTGGGTATATGTGCATAGTCATACAGTTACAATGATGGTTACTTTAACTGCTTGGGGTCTTGGATAAAGTACAGATTCTTGGACTTCCCTGAGATGGATTCAGCACCTCTGGGGTCCCTGGGATCCGTGGTTCTGGATCTCTGCTCTTCAGGAAGATTCTCCAAGGGGTGGCTAGGGACCAAATTCGGAGGGATACTGACAGAGCCAAACCTTGAAGAGCAAGTCTATAAGTAAGCCCTGCTCCTTGGAAGTGTGAGGCAGAAAAAAATAGCAAATTCAAAGCCTGCCTGGACCTTGGAGCAAGTTCAAGTCCAACTTGGGGAGTCCTTTTCTCTAAATGGAAAAATACAAATGGGGCTGGGGGCATAGCTCAGTGGTAGTGTGCTTGCCTAGCAGGCTGAGGTTCTGAGTTCAATCCCTAGTACCACCAAATACACATATACATACATAGTACACATGCTACACGCACACACACACACACACACACACACACACACACACAAATAAGACCTGGTGTGGTGATCCCCTCCACCCTATAGTAATCCCAGCATTCAGGAGGCAGAGGGGAGGACCACAATTTCAAGGCCAGCCTAGTCCCAAGAGCAAAGGAGACAACGGCCAGCAGTACCCTCCTGCCTTCTTGTAACGTTTTATAGATTAAGATATTGAGGGCCATATCCCAGTGCTGCAATCTTTTCCTGTTTGTGTGTGAAAGGGCACGCCTATGAAGGCTTTGCTATCGAAATAAATGCAGGATGAATGAGCCCTTCCTCAGCCCAGGGCGCATATTGTAAATCCCTGCCTTGAGTCTAAAGCTTCCTTGTGGGGAAACAGTGGAGAGGGCACCGAAAGGGCACCGGCGGCCTTTAGGCAAGTCAGAGAGAAAGGTGGCGGAGGAAGTGCAGACAGCAATCACCTGGCAGGGCTGGGTGGGAGGGGAAGACGGAGCCTGCTGCTATTTGGAGTCAAGGGTGGGGGTGCTGTAAAATAGGAACAGCAAATAGACTTCGCATGGGGAGTCCTCAGGGGCTCCCACGGGAGAGCTGTGGTCCTTTGGGAGTAGAGTAGGAGAGGAGATATTGGACTCTCTATCCACCTCTGCAAACATCTCCCCGGAGGCCAAGGGGCCAACCAAGAGCAAGGATCTTTTCCCAGGTCCAGTCTATTCCATTTTGGGGCCTGACTCAGGCAAGATGTTAAAGAGAGAACCAGATTCTTGACTTTGTTTAAGAAGTGGGGTTTCTATTTATATCTATTTATGAATGACAAGGTCTCATGTAAGCCCAGGCTTAGGCTTGAACAGTCCTTGAACTCTGTGTGGTTGAGGGTGACCTTTAACTCCTGATCCTGCCTCTTCTACCTCCTAAGCTCTAGATTTCCGATGTGCACCCCCACATCAGTTTTTGTAGTGCATCCGTTTTGTTACTGAACTCAAGGCTTCAAGCAAGCTAGGCAAGCACTCTTTTCACTGAGTTACATTCCTAGCCTTTGGAACGGGCAAGGAATGTAGCTGCAAGGGACTACAAGGCCTGTCTGTAAGGTGGGCTAATGCCAGCTCCCACCTCGTGAGACTTATGGACCAGAGCAGACATAGAAGGGAGTCTATGCCAACTTATACTTTCTCATTAGATTGCTAGGGCTTCCCCTTCACAGTTGGCGACCCCCACCCTGTGGATAAATCACACCAAAAAGGAAATGGCTGATAGGTCCATTCATCTGATGGGGTCCTGGGTTCACCCTTAAGACCCCCACAATGGAAGCTTGCCTCTCCTCCCAGAGCTGCACAGATAAAATGACAGGCCAGACGTTCTCAGCTGCCTTCCGGCTCATCTCCCTGCGGATCCCTATGTCAACCCTTGGTGGGTCCCTCGAGCTCTCTGGCCTCTGGGGTGGCTGCTACTGTTTTTTTCCTCCTGGCCTTCCTGGGAACAGGTGGAGACAGCTGTGCTCTGCGTAGGTTGGAGTGTTTCTGCCCGCCAGGAGGAGTCCCTGACTCAGAGGAGAGGTTTCTTGCCAGCAGGGAGAAGTAATACATCATCAAAGCCTAGGGGAAGAACAGAAAGATGTTGGTTCAGTGAGGGCTGCTTCTGTCTCCTGATAGATCCAGCCTGCTGCTTAAAGAAGGGCCCGGCAACCACCCTGCTTGTCAAGCAGGCCACAAGGATTTGTGGGAAGGCAAGGTATACACCAGCTTCCCAACACATCCCATGCAGTAGCCTTGTCTTGCTGGATTTAGCGAGCCATTTTGTTGGGACCATCACAGAGACCTCAAAATTGCTGTTCTCACATAGAGTTTCCTTCAGAGCCTAGAGTCTTTTCATTTTAGATACTGCCTATGTTTGCAGCAGGGTGGGGCAGTCAGTGCAGGAGGCCAGGGACCAAAGCAGGAAGCTGTGGCATTTCCTGAAGACGGTGGGCTCATTTCAGAGAGGAATGTTTGCTGGAAAGATGGCCGCTAGAAGCTCTGCCTAAGCAGAGCAGCCCCTTTCAGTGCCTGGAAAGCAGCCAAGGGCAAATAGAAGACCTACTGTGTGTTGAGAGGCTGGGGCAAAGTTAGAAAACTTCAACAATAACATCTAATAATAATTCTTTTTCTTCTTCTTCTCCTCCTCCTCCTCCTCTTCCTCCTCTTCTTCCTTCTTCCTCTTCTTCTTCCTCTTCTTCTCCTTCTCCTCTTCCTCCTCCCCCTCTTCTTCCTCCTCCTCCTTCTTTTCCTCCTCTTCTTCCTCTTCCTTCTTCTCCTCCTCATCCTCTTCCTTCTCCTTCTCCTCCTGGTCCTTGTTATTCTCCTCCTCCTCCTCCTTCTCCTTCTCCTTCTTCCTCTTCTGTTTCAATGTTATTTATTTATTTTTTTATGGGCATTGGTGTTTCACCTGCATGTATGTCTGTGTGAGGGTGTTGAGTCCCTTGGGAACTGGAGTTACAGACAGTCATGAGCTGTCATGTGGGTGTTGAAAGTTGAACCTGAGTCCTCTGGAAGAGGGTAGTCCATGTTCCTAGTGCTGTGCCATCTCCACCCCCCCCATTAGCAAACTCCTTCACAGTCCAGTAGGCTAATCCCTGTCAGCAGCCTGTTTTTGTAAATAAAATTTTTATTGGAAGCTGTCATGCACGTTTCTTCACATGGGACAGCTTATACAGCATAATGCGCAATGGTTGCAAAGAGGCCTTCTGGCTTAAAGTCCAAACAGAAAGACATACTAACGCTTCTTGATATGAGCTAACAAAGGAGGGTTAACAGCCAGCTTTAGGTAAAGAAAGTCAAGAGAAGTTCCTTGGAGCCTTCCCAGTCTGACAAATGTCATTAGCCATATGTTGAGACCTTAATGAATGGGACACTTGTCTGGTCCCATAGACTTCATACACACTGGGACCAGAAGGATGACGGACAGTGCCTAGTTTGACCCTTGCATATTCCTGTGGAGGAAACTGAGACACAGAGAGGCAACAAGACTTACCTGGAGCAGGTTTGGAAGAACTGAGGCCCAGAGAACCCAGTTCAGAGCACTTTGCTCCAAATGGCTATATTATTGTAAGCATATATGTATACACATGCAGGTGGAGCGGAAGGGGTGTGAGAGAGAATGAGTTAATCTGTAATAAAATGGCAGAGATATGCATGCCTCTAAAGGGCAGTTGGTTATATTGTTTCTCCTGTGCGTATGGCCTTTGAGCCAGGAGAAGTGTGGACACAGATTGCCACTTTGTCCTATATAAAGAGGCTGCTGTCCTGGCAAGGCTGCCCCATAGCAACATGGCTAAAATGGTCACAGACCATTCTACTTGAGGCCAACTCCTGCATAGCAGCTGCCTGGCGGCTGCCAGTAGCGCACTATCTGCACCTGCCCTCCCTGCTGTCACCAGATCAGAATGCAAGCCCTATCCATTGGGCCTGCTCTCCTGGAGTGTGTCCATTGTAGGGACCAGTGCCCCAAGGAGACATGACCCCTGTACACCTTGACTTGTGTCCAAGGCCTTGGGGACACACAAGGTAGCTTAACCTTTTGGCTAAAAGGAATGCCAGACATTCTACCAAAGACTTTCTCAGCCAGGTATAGTAACACAGGTCTTTAATTCTAGCTATTTTAAGGGACTGAGGCAGGAGGATGACAAGTTCTAGGCTAACCTGGACTACCTAGTGAAAGCCCCTAAATGCTGTTTCAACCCAAAAAGTCCAAAGTGGGCTGAGGATATATCTCAGTAGTAGAGCACTTGATTAGCATACATGGTGCCCTATTCAATCCCAATTACAAAAACAAAACACAACACAACAACAACAACAAACACAAAAAAGCAACTGGGGATCAGTTACTTCCTACCATGGGAGTTAGACCTGTTGAGGCACAGGTTCCCTCTCACATCCTATTCTGCATAGTTCTGCCTCCTGGGCATCCCTGGGAATAGCTCTGAAGTAAGAAAGGTTTTGTTTCTATTATAGAAGAGAGGGTAAATGTCGTGGTGTAGGGTGTTAGATTTCTTTGTCAGTCCAACCACCTCCCCAGCTGGGTATTTCCAAAGGAACTTAGTGGACCTCTCTGGGACTCAGGTGTCCTCACCTGTGCAGGGAACACAAATGGGGCCCTCCCATCAGCACCTGCGGCTGTCTTGGTTAAGCTGTTGGGTAGAGACTGAACCAAGGGTTGTTCCTACTGGGGTTCTGCAAGTATGCATCCACACCCCCAGGCTCTCAGGCAGTCTTGGCCTGGGCAGTTCGTTTCCCAGGCACAGAACACTTCGGACTTCTGGAAACCTGACCTAGAGATTAGTGGGTGGGGAGGGTGGAGGAGCAGGGGTGGGAGTGGGGGAGGAGGGGACAAAGAGCAGGGAGAAGTAGGAAATTCCCAGGATTGTACTTGCAAATGTGAATCCAAGTGTGGCCCGGACAGCCCCGCTAGCTCCTCTGGGCACTGGGTTCAGTGATGTCTTGGCAGGACAAAGTTACAAGCTCATGAGTCCTGGGTGTACTCTCTCTCTCTCTCTCTCTCTCTCTCTCTCTCTCTCTCTCTCTCTGTGTGTGTGTGTGTGTGTGTGTGTGTGTGTGTGTGTGTGTTGAAAGCAAAATGAAACAGTGACTAAGAACCTGTTTTTGAAGTCAGACAGGGGAAACTCAGTTTCCTCCTATGTGCAATGGGAACGATGCCAGCTGAGGGACTGTGTGACATCATGCCTGTAAGGACTCGGCTCACTTTCCCACACACTGTCAGCCCACTTGGTAAAATCTGAAGAGTACCAACTTTGTGTTGAGTGGGAATCTGTGGGAAGTAAGACAGCATTTAGGAGATTTCATTCTAGTGGGCTTGGGAAGATAACAACAACAGTGAGCGCAGTGGTGTGGCTCAGGAAGAGTCGGACTCGGCCAAGGGTCACAGAATGTGATAGAGAGGGGAACAAGTGGCCACTGCAGAGCCAACTGCTTCTTAAAATGGGTGTCATCTGATGGGAAAATCTAGAAGGAGACAGCCGCAAACAAGTGGCTTGCACAAAGGCCACGGAGCCGTGAGCAGCCGTTGAGCTCAATTGTAAAGAGCTGGCACGGTTGATAGCAGCCTTGTGAGCCTTAGGTGTTTGCACCCTTAAGTGAGGGCTTTCGGACATCATCTAATTTGCATATTTTAGAGATGACTTTTGGTGGCCATGGGGGAGACCGAGTTGGGTGGGAGGGTAGTGGCAAATGGGAGACAAGTTACGAATCCCCCCACCCCCAACACTGCAGGAGATGAGGATAGCACAGGTGTCAGCAGAGATGGAGAGTACAGGATGGCTGGTACCCCTGTCCTAGCGGGAGGAGCCAGGGGAGCATGATGCAAAAGGGTCCTTCCTTTGCAGGTATAAGCAGGACACACACTTATGCCCTGTTAGGTCTTGAAGAATGCCCACCTCTGTGTAAAATGCTGGACAGCCTCATGCTTGGGAACTATGGGAATTTGGATGAGCAAAATTATATTTGTTTTAGCATTTCCTTTAAATATGAATGTAGGTGACAAAAAAAAAAGTCTCGGTGGTGCCTGGGACTTGTCACCAGTGGAAATCACAGATATTTCCATATTGTTTCACAGTTGTCAATGTTCTCTGGAAATATTTGGGTTTATTGCTAATTAGAAGTTGTAGGCAATTACAACACTTGCCACAGCTCCCACCGCTCAGTATGTTAATAAGGAAACACTACTAGGGTAGGATTCGCCCTTCTGAGTAGTTTTTTAAAATTATGTGTGTATGTGATGTATGTGTATCTATGTGTGGGAGTGTGCACATGAATGAGGAGATCCGTGGAGGCCGAAGAAGGCACTGGATCCTGCCAGGCACTTCAAGAGTAATGTGTGCTCTCAACTACTGAGCGATCTCTCCGGGCCCCACCTTTTCAATATTTTATAAGTGTATTTCGATATTAACCGTGTTTTCTTTAGAATTCTGTGTTTTATTTTTGCTTTATGCATTCACAGGCATTCTGAGGACTTTATAACCTGCACTGCATTGTGTAGGGGCCTGTGACTCAGTGAAGGCCAAGGGGCCTCTCCCCGCCCCCCACCGTGTGAGACAGTAAAGTAACGTGCCTTGTCCTACAAGGGCAGTGGCTATTGTGAGACGGTACCCAGCTCTCCCTGATCTCAGGGAGGGGACAGACACCTCCTTGCTCCATGAGACGGCATGGCATGATCATTAGGCTCCTGGTGAGGCTAGGAGCATCGGAGAAGAGCCATCAGGGAGGATGGTCCTTCATCCCATCCCCATCCCTGTCCCAGCGTGAGTAGTACTGCTCCTGTTTTACACACTTTATTTCATAAGCGGGGCCTAGATGGACTGTCTCTTGGCAGAAGCTGCACTTGACTCATGGCTTGGGAACAAGTACCCGGCTGGCTGCCAGGAGCAGAATTTACCTCAGATCCTCTGCCTTCTGCCCTCCCTTCTCTTCCCAGGCTCCATTTTAGTGCTTCTGCCTTATTTTGGCTTTTGCCAGGCCCACAGGCCTAGACAAAAAGCTGGTGATTGTCCACTAGGATTCTGACACCTGCCCTATGCTCCACCCCCAGAGCCCCGCTGGGGGGAGGGGAAGTTCTGAACCAGGTATTGGGTCTCTAAGATGTGTCCATACAGAGAACCAGAGGAAGACCCAGAGGAGGGACAAGCTGGGACAGTCAGGCAGTCAGGGTGGCTATGTGTGGGAAAGAGGATAGACTTAAACATATATGTGATTAAAAACAAAAACCTCCCAGCTGCGAAGGACATTAAATAGGAAGAAGATAGTCTCTGGCCTCCCCTCCTCTTATCCCCATTCTCTCAGTGGCTTAGTATTGTCTGTGTGTCCTTCTCACAGCCATGAAGCAGTATGAAGGGCTCACCATGTATCGGTGTAAAACCACAGGCAGAGTCGTACAGAGCCAGCCCTCTCTTCCTGTAGCCAAAGTATGGCTATGAAGGTGGGAAGGGAAGGGCTTGTATTTCTTTTTAAATAAATTTTTATATAAATAAAATAAATAATAAATAAGAATTTTAAATAAATATTTTTAAAATCACTTATTTTCATGTGTATGGTGGTTTTGTCTGCACGAGACCACACAAGTCTACTGCCCAAGGAGGCCTGAAAAGGGTAGTGGATCCCCTGGGACTGGAGTTACAGACAGTTAGAAGCTGCCACATGGGTGCTAAGAACAGAGCCTGAGCTCTCAACAGGAGGGACTCATGCTCTTGGCCACTAGGCCATCTGTCCACCCCCCCCAAGAGGGTGTGTGTTTGCTGTTGTCGTTCTGTTTGTTGATCAGTAGTGAGGGAATGCTGGAGGATCATTGCGCGTGGCTAGAAGGCTGTGTCCAGGCATTCAGAGATGTGAGAAACCTCACAGTGTGCAGAGGAACTTGGATCAAGTTAGGGAGGCCACTTGTTAAGTGCTAAAGAGCCTGGTTTTTGGCATTGGAAGACTTGGTGTCAAATCCTAGTTTTATGTTTCTTTGGCATGTTTCTCAGCTGTGTGATTCAGAATCAATCTCTCTCTCTCTCTCTCTCTCTTTTTCTCTCTCCCTCTCTCTCTCTCCCTTTCTTTCTTTCCTTTTTTAAATTTATTTTATGTGTATGAGTATTCTATTTGCATATATGTCTGCACCAATGTGCCTGATGCACTTGGAAACCAGAAGAGGGCAATGGATCTCTTGGGACTGAAGCTACAGACAGTTGTGAGCTACCATGTGGGTGCTAGGAATAGATCCCGAGTCCTCTGCAGGAGGAGCAGATGCTTTTAACCCCTGAACTATCTCTCCATCTCTAGACAAGTTTCTTTGCCTACTTGTGTCCATTTCTGCATTGCTAGCAAACCTTTGGGGTGGCTGGGATCTGTCTGTGAAGTCCGCCGCTCTCCCCAAGGGCACCCTGATCCACAAGGACAACCTCCTTGTTTCTGCTGGTCTCATCCTGTGACTGATGGGTGGGGCTGGGGAGCTGACCCCTGACAGGTAGGCCAGGTGAATTCTGGGTGTTTCGGGAGTAATTTTTGGAAGGAGGAGAGCCAGCCAATCGATCTGCAGCTCAAAATAGCTTGGAAGTGCAAGAACAACAGTAAATAATGGTTTCCGGATGCTTTTAAATCTTGGCATTTCCTGATCTTGGCTCAGCTGGACCAGACAGCTTCATCAGCGTTTACTGCCGAGGCCAGCAACACACGCCTCCCCTGGCTGAGATCCAGGCCGAGGCTGCTTTCAAGAAAATCAGATCTAGAAATGTTTGGACCTCTGGCACAAGTCCTTTGGGTCCTGGACATAGACAAAGGATCAGACAGCATCTGGGCTTGTGTCATGGGTGGGACTAAAGGAAAATGTGAGCAAATAGGTATGACGTCGGAGCAATCTTAGACAGGCTCCGGATTGCTCTAAGTATTTATTGAGCACTTACTATGTATCAGGTACTAGGGATATCATGCAGATAAATGTTTAATTTCTCATTATAAGTTATAGAAGGTTCAGGATCGAGAAGGCTATGAGAGGATACAGTTGGGGTCCTAATGTGGTCTGTAGAAGCTTCCAGAACAAGGGAAGGAAGAAAGGAAGGAGTGATGAGTGGATAAGCATTACCTGGGCTAGATGCCATTCTAGAGATGTATTCCACAGAGAGAGAATGGGATATGCAAAACCTTACGGGGAGAGACCGTGATGGAGAGAGGTCCTGAGGAGCCAGGGACAGATAATTGGCCAAGGCTGGGACCTGAGGCAGAGGAGTGCTACAGCTTTAAAATGACCCAGGAGAGGTACACAGGAGCCAGGCCCTACAGGGCCTATGGACCGGAGAGGGTTTTGTCTTTCCCTCAGAGGTTCCTGGAGGGGGTTGGCAGGCTCAGATCTACATCTCACAGTGACAGCCGTAGCTGCCTTATCCAGCAGCCTGGAAATGTCTTACACTACTGGAAGGGGCCCAAGTTACCTTGGTTACCTTTGAGATGTGAGGGGAATCTACTGCAGACTGGGCCATCCTCAGACCTGATGGTTAACATCATTCCTGTGTGGTGAGCCATCCATCAGCCCTACCTGTAGCTATTCCGGGGCCATGTTGAGATCTCACTAATGACAATTGTCTTTTTTTAAATTAACCTTTGAAAATTTTAAATTCTGTATGTGTATGTTTGTGTTTGCATTTGTGTATGTGTGAATATGTGTGTGTGCACGCGCGCGTGCGCACATGAATATGTGCACTTGAGTTCAGTCCCCACAGAAGCCAGAGCTGTTGGATCTCTTACAACTGGAGTTACAGAGTTGTGATCTATATACTCTGGTCCTCTCTAAGAGCAGTACACATTCCTAACCTCTCTCCATCTTGGCCATCTTTCCAGCCTACCCATTGTTTTTCAATACTGACTTTGCACCAGATACCACATAGAGATCTTCTCACTCAACCCTCACAGGGACCTGAAGGAGTCACATATGATTCTTGCTAATGCCCCCTTATCCAAAAAATAAGAGTGGTTAAATCTCTTGGCCAGAATTACCCAGCACAGGACCTCCTATCTTATTGCACAAACTAGAAGTGTTTGACCCTGCTCAGGGCAAGCCATAACCCAGGCTTCAATCCAGTTGCTCTAGTGACCCTCAGCATTGCGTCTGCCCTAGTCACATGAACCAGTTCTGAGGCAGGCCTACAAAGGCATTGTCATGTGTGGCCTGAGGGGACACAGCCTTGTGGTTCTTGATCTGTGCTCAGACCTGCTGGCTTCTGGCAGCTCTTGCTGTGAGCTGAGGAGTGTGTCTCTGGGGATTGGATGGTCTGTTCTGCTTGGGTTTTTGTTGTTATTAACCTTCTGTGCTTCCTTCTTTCCTCTCTGCTCCAACCCTGTCCCCATCTGCTGCTGTCCATGGGATCATGGATCATTGGCCTTGCTTCCCAGATGTGCAGGCAGGACTTGGAATTGAAGCAAAAGCCAGCTTCCTTCTGGTCTGAGGAAGAAGAGTGAGCAGCTGTTACCTGCCAGGGTCTTGGTGCATGGTTGGCCTCTGTGGTCTCACCAAGCCTTGGGCAGTACCTAGAAGGGTACTCAGCATAATCTGTTCTCGCTAGATGGGGATTGCCAGCTGGTAGAATTTAGACTCGTGTGCTAGGCTCTCTTCCCAATTTTAATACTCTTGCTTGAACACACTTGAATGTGCATGTGTGCCTCCAGGATCTTATTAAAGGCAGGCTCTGATTGAAGTCTGGGTCATGCTCTGGGTTAGGTTGTTGTTACTGGGACCCCAAAGCTAGGAGCAAGTGAAGCTATGCCAGGTGTCTCCCACTTGGCCCATAACAGACTCCATGACACGTGATCCTTTGGGACTCATGCCCTTCATGCGCTCGTCCTCATAAGGAGTTGCTTATGGGGTTTCTGTTGTGCCCAGGGTGTCACTTGTTGACCCCACATGTACTAAGGTCCTGGTGACTTCTCCTGGTCTGTAAGGTTGGCCAGTGTTGGGATCTGGGAAAAGAGACTCAGAGGGATAACCAGCACAAGGTCCGTGCCACTGTAGAGAGTGTGTTCTTGAGCACCCCACTCGCATTCTCTGTTACTGCTTCAGCTAGGAGCTGGAGGTCTAAGGCGGGGTGGGTCCTCTTTCTCTCTCTGACTTACTGTGTGGCCTTGTAGAAGTCACTTCCCCTACTGACACCTCAGCATCACTATTGGGAAAACACTTTAACTTCTGCCTTGTTGGGAAGAGCAGAAAAGAGAATGTCCACATAGAACTCAAAGAATTCTTACAAACTCGGTGATCCCAAGTCCTAGCAAGGAGGGCAAAGGGATTTGTTCTCGGTGTTGAATAGTATGGAAGAAGGCTTCCAACCTCTTTTTTTTTCAGGCTTGAGTGACTCCTGGACATTGTGGGCTTCCTTTTGACTGTCTCTGTAGGCAGTGACACTCCTACCCTGGGTCACCTGCTTCTTAAGAAGGCAGTCAGTGAACACTTGTGATGGAATGGCAGATCTCTTGGTCTGTCCAGTTCTTCAGCCTGGACGTTCTGCAGAAGGCAGCCCACTGACCGTGACTGAAAAAACCATCATCTGCGCCTCAGCCTGTGGGTCTTCCCCAGGAGAGCCTCTGGCCCTCCCTAGCCACGTGACCGAGGAAAGCCTATGGGACCAAAGAGAGTCTCTTTTCCCACCAGCTTTATCTGGGAGTCTGTGGGTCTGGATTTCTCATCTGACCCAACTGAAAAGGAAAGAAGTTTCCATAGGGAATACATGGATGTAGAAGCCCTCTTTCAAGAGGGAGAGTATGAGGGAACCGATGGCTCTCACAGGAATGTGTGGCAGAGATATCAAAACTGGCCAGGGAAATGGCAGCTCTCTCCTCAGGTCTACTCCCAGCCTTCCCACAAAGGCTGGACACCATTCTAGGTGCTGGGAATCAGCCCAGAGAAGACACAGTCGGACCCTGGTCCCTGCACACCAGAGGAAACCAGGCCCTGGTTTGGTGCTATAGCCAAAGTACAGTGCTATAAGCCTTACAGAATGTGTGACTTGGGGGTCTCGTCTCAGGAATTTCCCTGAGATGGAGTGGTGGGACAGTGGCTGGGATAGGGCAGAGGTCAAGGGTTCAAGAGCTGTGTTCCAGAGGAAGGGAATACCACTGTTTTGCAGTCACGGAGAGGTGGACAAGAGAGAACTCCTCTGGCTAAGCTAGGTTGGAAACCCTGTGAAACTTTAGTACATGGTAGGGTTTTCAGCCAGTATGTATGCCCAGCTTGGTTCGCTGAGGTGCTAGCCTTCCCTGGGTACTTCTCTGTGATGTGTTGCCTGGGTTCAGCAGGCATTGAGAGCTTGCCATCCCACCAGGGCTTCAAAGTCCAGCAGCCCAGAGTCAAGGAGACTTTTCTCTGCAGTGGCAATCACAGCACACCGCGGGTCAGGCCTAATAGGGCCACAAGGAATTTGAGCTTAAGTCTGGACCCACATTCCTGCTCAGCAACACCGCATTACCTACTCCCAGGCCTCTGGTTCCCTATCCTACGATGAAGCATACCCACTTAGCTGGGCTCTCATGGGCCCCTTGGACCCAGAGTGATGGAGAGATCCCTTCAGAAGTGGTTGCTTAGTCTGCAGTCTGGATCAAATTAACCTCATAAAGACCTTTAGATCACCATCGAAGTGTGTGTGTGTGTGTGTGTGTGTGTGTGTGTGTGTGTATGTCTATGGTGCGAAATTGTACCCTATTTTTCAGGTACAGAAAATAGGAACGTGGCTATTTTATTTTATTTTGGGGCCAGGCATATTGTGTTGAATTCACTAAGGTTAACTGGTGAGACAGCTTGCCACTGTATGGCTCTCAGCTAATAAAAATGGAAAATCTAATTAACTCCCTCGGAATTCCTTTCTCTTCAAAGCCAAAGGCCTTACTGGGGCTGTGGGGGAGGCAAAGAACAGGCTGGGTGTTCCCCAGGGAGCCCAGCATGGAAACCTCGGGACCAGATGGGCCATGTGGCCCTCCAGCTTCCACACTGTGTGACAGCAGGGGCACTGGTGGGCTGAGCACTGACTGAGTCACGCTCCCCGGGTGGGTTGAGGGGAGGACTGGCCAAGAAGCCTGGACTGGTGGGAAGACCTGGCTGTCTCAGCTTGCCAAGGTCCCAGCCTGCTAGGAAAGGGGAGCTCCCCAAGGGTACCATCCCGGCTCAGAGCCCCAAGGAGCCGACCACCTCGGGGTTGTTGATATTAGGCAGGTCACAGCAAGGCCTCATTCCACCTGGGCAGATGGGAAAAGATGTGAGCTTGCACCTCGCCGGCCTGTCAAGTATGACATTTTCTCAGATGCTACATGGGGCTGCCTGACCTTCAGTCTTCTGCCAGAACCCCTTTCTGCTTCTTTCTGGTTATTTATAACAGTGCTAACAGGCAAAGGGCTTTTCAAATGAGCCCCAGCCAAGGCTCCACCATCTCTGCTGCCAGCTGGGGCAAGAGACAACATGGACAAAACTAGGAAAAATGGATTTCCAGGACCCCAAGGAGCCTTCAGAGCCTTTGTTTGTTTCTTTCTTTCTTTCTTTCTTTCTTTCTCCTTTTTCTTAGTCTTCTTATGTCTCTGGGACTTTTAAACATTCATTTTGCTTCTATTAGAGTAAAACAAAGCACTGTTGTATGCAAAACATACTTACCAATGTACTCAAAGCAATGGCATTAAATACATTGATTATTCTGTATGAGCTCTCCAGTCTCCATCTCCAAAATGTTTGGGGTTTTTTGTGTGTGTGTTTGTTTCTTTTGTTTGTTTTGAGGCAGGTCTCACTATGCAGCTGTGTCTATCCTGGAACTCACCATGTTGACCAGGCTGGCCTTGAGCTCACAGAGATCTTCTTGCCTCTGCCCCTTGGGTGCTGAGAATAAAGGCGTGTGCCATCATGCTTGGCTGGACAGATTGTTTTTGTCAGGTCCTTTTCAGCCACCTAGCCCAGGAGGCGCTAGCCCTGCCCCAGATATACTCTAAATTTGGGGAACCCTTTTGAATGAGGGAAAAAGCTAGGCAGATTGTTGCTAGGGTCCCAGTGGCCTCTATTTTTAGCTACAGAGGGGTGAAAAAACCTGGTTCCCTGGCCCAGCTTTCCTTATTAGTAAGTCAGAAGGTGAGAGAATGCCTTGATTTGGGGAAAAACCAGGAATCTTCTCTCATCTCTCATTCTCAATTTTTAGTTCTCTCTCTTCTACCATGTGGGTCCCAGAGATCAAACTCAGGTCCCCCCCAGATTTGGCAGCAAGCCCCTTAATTCACTCTTGCAAGCCCTCTTCTCTTGTTGAAAGAAAACTCTAGTCATTTGCTAGATTACATTCCTTTATTTTTTTTGGGGGGGGGGTGTTTGAGACAGGATTTCTCTGTCTAGTCCTGGCTGTCCTAGAACTCACTCTGTAGACCAGGTTGACCTCGAACTTAGAAATCCACCTGCCTCTGGCCCCCAAGTGCTGGGATTAAAGGCATGAGCCACCACTGCCTGGCAACTCCGTTCCTTTATAAATAAACAGAGGGAGTATTTTATAATCTACTTCAAAATTGAAAGCTGGGCATAGTGAGACAGGCCCCTACTTCCAGCTGTTCAGAAGGCTAAAGTTAGAGGATAAGAAGTTTAAGGCTCACCTGAGCTACAAAGCAGATTCCAGTCCAGGCTGAGCAACATAGTAGGGCCATGTCTCAAAAACCAGACACTCAAGGGCTGGTGAGATGGGGAAGGTGGAGGGTGGGGAAGACAGTGCCATATGAAGCAAGGCTGCCTGAGTTCAGTCCCTGGAGCCCACTAAGTTGTTCTCTGACCTCCACACATGTACTGCGACACACAGGCCCATAGAATACACACATGTAATAATAATAAATAAAAACATATACATATATGACTATAGATGTGTGGATGTAGCTCAGTAGAGCATTTTCTAGAAACCTGGGCTGAATGGAGAGAAAGGGAGATAGGTAGGTAGGTAGATAGATAGATAGATAGATAGATAGATAGATAGATGATAGACATACATACATACATACATACATACATACAGATATGAAGGGAAGGAAGAAGGGAGGGAGGGAAAGAGGGGAGGATGGATAGGAGCAGACAGACAGAACAAAAGAACATGAACTTCTATTGGCCAGGTGTCATATTGCACATATATCATGCCAGCCTTTAAGAAGCTGAGACTGGAGACCAAGAGTTTGAATCCAGTCTGGGTACATATTGAGAACCTGTTTCAAAAAAAACAAGCCCCAAACTGAATGGTGCTCACTCCTCTTGTTAGTGCTTTTGCTACTTTGAGAAGAATTTAATAGCATTTCCTATGGAGAGCATTTTACAGCTTTCCCCACTTTTCCACCCAAAATACTTCACCAAACAGACTAGGACAATTCCATAGCTTAGAGGTGCCACTACAGAGATTAAAATGCAGGTCCCAAGTCTCAGCTCATGCCATGGCCTAGGATGCAATACCATTTTAGATTCCTGCACATACAGTAAGTCCTTCATTGCCATCTTGCCAAGGCAGGGCCAGATTAGGCCTTGGCGCCTGTGCTAACAACTCAGTAATCAAAATAAGTTTTCTTTCTTTCTTTCTTTCTTTCTTTCTTTCTTTCTTTCTTTCTTTCTTTATTTATTTATTTTGGTTTTGGGTTTTTGGAGACAGGGTTTCTCTGTGTGGCCCTGGCTGACCTGGAACTCACTTTGTAGACCAGGCTGGCCTCGAACTCAGAAATCCGCCTGCCTCTGCCTCCCGCGTGCTGTGATTAAAGGTGTGCGCCACCACCACCCAACAATAAGTTGTATTTCAATTCGTTGTTTAAAAAAAAATCATAAGTATAAAGACACCAATTTAAAAAATACAGACAGGAACCTAGAGCGCCAGGATGGTTTCCCCAGGGCCTGAGGCAGAAGGATAACTCAGAACTCCCCACTCCGCCATATGTGTTAGTCATGGTGGCTCTATTGTCTCTTCTTTTCCTCCCCCCCCCCCCTTCTTGATGTGCCTTTTATAACCTTGGCTGCCTAAGTCATCCTCTTCTCAGCTAAGGCTCTGCCTTCCAATTCCTGTACATTACTGTGACAGATCCCCCTCCGCCCCACCCCTACCTACGCAAACCACCAGGCCTCTCAAGGCCTTTCAGCCACTCCTGAGTATTAGAAGAGCAGGCCCGAGTGGCATTTGATCCTGGTTTATTTTCGGCCCTGCCCTTCAGCAACTGATAAATGTAGCGCTGGGCAGAGGCAATGTGCTAGAATGGTGTGTGCCGACATTAGATGGCTTGTGTGTTCACGTGCCTTCAGCCTTGACCTCACCTAGAGGGGCCTCGAACCAGGCACGGAAAGCTGCACAGAGCAGTTTTGTCCCCACAGGGGTTGACAGAGGTGAAATTATTATGTGATAACCGGGGCCATGAGAGCAATCTAGCTTTGTTTGGGGGTTGTCTGGGGAAAAAAGAAAAAATTAACACATGCTCTTTGGTTCTTGCTCTTCACAGTTCACACAGCTCTTGTTTTGCTTATTACACACGTCTTCATTGAACACCTACTACATGCCAGACATCATGCCATGCACTGGGGGGGGGGGCGTGGCAGGGGCAAAGCAGGACAAGGCTCTGCTGCTAGGGAACTCCTAGTTAAGGAATAGATACATTTAAAATAGGGGAAAGTTCAGAAAGTGGGTGGTAGTGGCGGTGGTTGTGCAACAGTGTGGATGTAGTTAATGCCACTAAATTGCAGGCTTGAAAGTAGTTAAAAATTATTCCAGAGAAATGAAGCGCTTTTCCGAGAGAATCTCAGCGGGGTGCTGGCAAAGCCAGAGGCGGGGTGGTCTGCTCAGGTGGGTTGGAGACCACCAAGGGGAGGTAGCCACTGGCAAGTGAGGGGTGCCAGTTCAGAGGGCCCCAGGTAGGAACCCACATGCTCCCTGTGTTGGGGTCCAGAGACTCAGTGGTTGCCTGTGAATAGCAAGGCTCAGCCAGGCAGGGCCAGCTAGCTCTGCCTCTGGAGGGCTCTGTTGGGTGTGTGTGTGTGCACACGCATCACTTGGCAGTTGAGCCAGTGTCTTTCCTGCCACTTTCGTGGGAATTCAAGAGGCCCTTGAGTTCGAGTGCCTACAATCAGCGGCAAGGACAGGGAAACACAAAGTGCACAGTAGCCCAAGTCGCAGCACACACTGACCTTTTAATTGTTTAAAAACAAACGCTGCCTTCCAGAGCCTGGACATCCGTGTGCCTGCCGAGAGAGGTACTAATGGTATGGACCGGAATCCATGCTGCCCTGGCTAGAGAGGAGAGTCCCCCTCCCAGATCCTGGTGCCAGACGAAGGGAGTCTAGACTCCAAAGGCCTGCACCGGGCCCTGCAAGAGCTCCCAACCTTCCAGGTAATCCCACCCTGCCCAGCCACCTGAGCTTACAGATACCCGACATATAAGATACTGTTTGGAAGCCACGGGGACTGGGGAAGGCGATGACTAAGCAAGATAGTGCCTGCCCCAGGGACCTTTCTGTTCTCCTTCCCTCCCCACTTCCTGGCAGGTAGGAATCTGACCCAGAATTTGAGAACATGGACCACAGCTGTTGAGGAAGTGACCTGCCGTTTCGAAAAGAGCTTGAACAGAGGATACAGGAACATCCTAGTAGTATGATCGTGCCAGGGGCTGGCTCTGTGGATCTTGGACGACTCCCCTCCTGCTCTTCTATTAGCCTCAATTTTATCACCTATAGTATAGGAGATTTGTTTGGACAAGTGTGGAAAGGGACCAGCCCAGTGCCCTACCCCTTATGGTATTCCTCAACTGATCTGCAGCAGAGGCGGAATGGGTGGACATCAGTTATCTCTTATCTGGTGTCAGAGGGAGGGACTATGTGGGGGATGGGGATTCCTAGAAAAAAGTCAGATAATTTATAGAATTCTGTACCCACCTAGCATCTTAACAAAGCCATGTGTCCTGTGCTTTCCTCTTGCCTCTGGCTAGAGGACTATCCCAGTCATTCCGGCAAAGTCCCCACCCCAGGGCCAAAGTCTCAATGTCCTGCTTGGGGAGCCACACAGTTGGATGCAGATGTTTTCCGGGCAGCCAGTGCAGAGTCCACCATCTCCTCATCTTTGTTTGGATCTCCCCATCGGTGTGTCTCCTCTTTGATCCAATCTCATCCATATCAAATTTGACAGCAGTTTGGTTTTTCAGTAACTCGAGCTCTTGGCTTCTTCCGTTGCCTACAGCTTAGTTTTCACGGAGCTCTCGCCTTTTCTACTATCATGTTCTAGTTAAGAACGATTTAAGTTTTGTAAGGCTGGTAACAGGTGAGTTGGGAGGAAGCAGGACCTAGCAGAGCACAAGCTCTGGGGAAGCAGGTTGGGTGAGTGGTGACAATGTGCAGGACAGAAGCACACCCGATAACTCGGTCGGCTGGTCAGCTGGTCAGCTGGAGACTGGGTATCTCTGTACCATAGGTCTGGTAGGATTAGGTTTGCCCATAGCCTACAGAAACACTAACATGGCAATAAGTTCTGGGTGGAGCTGGGCTGGGACACAGAGGTGGCTGTCCAGGGTGGTTCTGATGCCCTGTCCCTGGAGCAGAGCTATTGTCCCAAGCACACTGTACCTTGGCTCCTTCACAGTTGACAGGGATAAGCTCGTGACCAGTTCCGAGTACCTGACCCTGCCTTGCTCTCTGAGCTGGAGGATCCATTCTTATCAGACTTTCTCTTAGGTTCTTTGACCAGTTGCTTGGTGAGAGCTTGAACCCTGACTATAAAGGGCTGAACATCATGTTGTGTTCGGCTGGCCCAAGGCCAGACACTCCCATGGTTGCCTAGCCAAGTGTTTAGGCCCTTCAGTGATCTCTAACTTCAAGCATTTCTGGACTTTTCTAGCTGGGCTTAGAGCATCTTTATCTTATCTATTTATTCTTCCTTGTATTTGAGCTTTTGTGCTCCTGCATGCGTGTGTGTGTGTGTGTGTGTGTGTGTGTGTGTGTGTGTGTGTGTGTGTGTGATTTCTGATGATATTGTAAGTATTTGGTGGGGGGAGGAATACAAAGCTTGCCTACCCTTCTTACTATTCTTCTAGACTTCTTTAGGCATTTTGTATTAATTTGGAAGACAAGAAGAAGATTGGGTTTTTTTTTTTTTGTAAGAGAGATAAATTAGCTATCACTTTGTCATTGATAGGTGATACAAACTCCGACTGGCATGCAGTTTAGACGGGGGATTTATTCACTTGTACAACTGTAGAGCGCAGGGAGTCACTGCCTCCAGACCCAGCTGGATCCAGTTCATAAATTACCTTGCTGGAATCTGACTCCCTGGGTTGGCTCTGCATTGCCCTAGCTTGCTGCTGTCTAGGCTGCTGTTCCTAGGGACTGGCAAAGATGGCTGCCAGCCTTTCTAGACTAGCTGAACCCTCCTAATCAGATGCTTCACAAAACCTGAATCCAATCTTGCCCACTTGGCCAGACTTACTTACCTGGCTTTAGGGGAGGGATAGGTTCCCAAAGATAGTAGACTTCTCTCACGGGTGGGGGTGGGGCAGTGGGTGGGAATTGCTGAGATGCAGATCAAACAAGGGTTATCAGAGAAAAAGGAAATGACTTTTGTGGGGACCTTGTATGTATTTCCTTCCCTCCTTTCCCAGAAAGGTGTGGAGAGGAAGGCTCAGGGTCATGGCCTAGATTAGGCCATTTGTAATGGATTAGTAATGGCTTCTATAGCTTCCTGTTCTAAGGACAGGAATCTCACTCACAAGAGCTCTACCCTGTGACCCAGTCACTGCCCCCCCATACCCCATCTTCTAACATTATCACCTTTCACTGTGGGGAGTAGGATTTCAACACATGAATTTGTGGGGTCGTATTCAGTCTACATCGACCTGAGGTCCTCACCAAGCGCCTGGCATGCTGGAGGCACTCAGCCTAGCTTCCTTATTTTGGCAAGAGGGTGGAAGGTAGGACTCTCCTTACCATCCTTATTTGTCAGTAAAACCAAAACCAAGGTGACTGCCTTGATCTCAGATGCGGGGGCAAGGCCAAGGCCAAGGTCAAGGCCAAGGCCAAGTCCGCCTTTGCTTGGCTGCTTCTCACCTCCGGTACAGTTCTTCCTTTTGTACTTGAATTTCTACTCTGGAAGTTCACTCACTTGTTCACTCCCTGATGTGTTCATTTAATTAAACGCTGAGTTCAACCTAAATATTACCCCAAAGCTTACATGGTTCTGAGACATTTGATAAACTCAAGAAGGATTTGTATGAAGGATTTGGGTAAGAGGGGCCCTGGGGTCTGTCCAGTCTCAAGTTCTGAGAATCCCCTGAGAGAGCCACGGTGAGCATAGCCATGTTCCAAAATCCAAGCTGTCTCTGCAGCTACCTGCCATACCCCCCCCTCCTCCCTTCCACTCAGGAATTCTGAGAATTTGCTCCGGGCCATGGAGTAAGCTTAGAGATTTGCTGATTGCAGGCAGGAAAACTAGACTGAACATTTTTTTTTTTCCTCCTGAAGATGCATTCTTTCTGAAGCAGGGGATCGATTTCCAACAAGATACACAAGCTTCCAATGAAGCTACTTATGTGAGTCTGGAGTGAAGCCGTGCAGCATCTCTGCCAGAGTCGTTTATCTCCTTAGCTTGAGGAAGCCACAACCCTTTCCGATGAGGGGGCAGAAGGAAGAGGCAGAGGAAGGGGCAGAATGGGACAGCAACTTGATAGGAGAGCCAGTGGGCGAGAGAAGTGCCTTAGGGAGCTGGGGACACGGAGCAGCGTTGCTGTCCCTAGTCTGACCTTGCAACTGACTTGAGTCATTCCCACCCCTGCTGCCAACCCTTCCTCAGTCCTTTGCCACACTTCCCCTCTGTCAGTGGGAACAAATGGTCTGAAGTAGTCCTCTCACACAGGCATTTTAGAGAAAAGACTTGGGTTTGACTCAGCCTCACCTCTCTGGGACCTTAAGGGCTCTTTGGAGATAAGGTTATAGACGGAAAAGATCAAGTTCAGTTGAGGTCAATTAGGTGGGCCTTGATCTGGTGTGGCTAGCATCTTATCAAAGGGGGAAAACGTATGTAGAAAAGGAAGATAGCCACCTCCAAGGCAAACAGGGAGGACTGAGACAGTTCAGTTCTTCCCCTTGAAAGCCTTGGAAGAGCCCAGATGGCAATCTGGTGTCAGCCCGCCAGCCCCTCAGACTGCAGATCCTGATTTTCTGTTGATGCCATGCACAGGTGGTAGGCTGTCACTTGCAGACATAGCAATAGACACAGGTGACCTTCCCCCATCAGCCTCCTGTGGGTACAGTGGCTGGCGTCCACTCTCCTGGGTTGTTTTAGGACTCTGACGTGAAGGTGTGCATGAGAGACTTAGTGTGGCTTTTGGCATATTGTGAGCATTCAATAATAGCGTGGCTCTTAGTCCTGTGCCATGACCTCTTGGCTCTATCAGGAGAGCTTGCAGAATGTAGACAGCTGGGACAGGGCCAGAAAGCCCCAGTTGAGACCTTTCCCAGGGAACTGGGTCACCTTACGTGTACCCCTTCAAAAGCCTGTAAATGTAGAGGAGGCCAAGACTGCCCCATTAGTGGAGCACCTAATGGTTTTTAGCTGGAGAGTGGTCTCGGGCCTAATTGACGAAGCTGCAAAGCCGAGGTCCTTTATTTTTATACGCTGGCTGTACTCTGGGTATGTCGAGCTGCTCTGAGGATCAATATGTGCGGCCGGCACAGGCATTTATGGGCATTTTGTGAAGGAGGTAGTGTGGTCACCAAGGAGGGATAGATGCTCTCTGGGTGACCCTGCGCAGACCCCTTACCCTCCTTGAGCCTCAGAAGTGGAGCAGCCAGCTAAGAAGCTTTGCCGCTAAGCTCAGAGTTGTGTGTGACTTCTATGTGCACACGTGTGTCTTGGGGAAGAGTTTACGTTATGCTTCTCTTTGTGGAAGCACCGGGGCTTGAACCCAGAGCTTTTGTGTATGCCAAAAAGCAGGCACTTCACCACAGGGCCATCCACTAGGGGGTATCCCCACCGTTTTATCTGGTTCTGGAAGGATCATCTACCTCCCAGGTCATCCACCCACCACCTAGATTACCTTTCAGGACCGCTGACTCCTTGCTGAACCGGGCTCTGAGAGTCCAATTCTAAGGCTGCTTCTAAAACCCAGGTGCTACGGAGGTAGGAGAGACCAAGGACACAGCAGAAGGCCGATTACTGAAGTCTTTGCTGGTCAGCAGGCTCCTGCTGTCTGTCTAGCACCCATCTATCTCAGCTGCAGGCCCTCCTTGCTATCCTACAGCCCCTACGTGATAGCCAAGTGGTGGCTCTCCAATTTGCCACCTCCTGTCTCCTGCATGCCTCCAACAGCCTAATACCGGTTGCTATGCTGACCCTACCCCCATCCTACTCAGACACGGTTGCTATGGTGACTCCACCCCCATCAAGCTCCCAGTAAAACCCAAATCTCTCACAATCCCCACCTGATCCGGCTTCCACCTGCCTGGTCCACTGCAATCCCCTGCCACCCGCAAGCTCCTGTCAAGGAGCTGCATCTTGCTTAGCTCAGCACTTCCCTGGCTCCATGGTAGCATGTCCTAGGCTCATCCTCACTGAGATCTTTGCCCTGACTAATGCCCCCCAAAGCCCCTCCTGCCTCTTCCATCACCTGGCTTCTGTTTGTCCCCACCTCACACACACACCCCACCCCCTCATCTAAAACAGTCAACTCCCATGCTCCAAATGGCCCAGCAAGTCCAGACCTAATATTTACCCCCAGAGAAATAAAGACATGTCTGCCGAAAGACTTAGACCCAACTGTTCCAGACTTACAATGACCCAAACCTAGAAGCAAAACAATTGACCATCCACAAAAGCCAAAGCCATCCACATTGTTACAGCCCGAGTGAGTGTATAGGAGACAGAAGCTCCAAGAGGCAGCTGGGAGTAGCCACCTTTAGTGAGTTCCCTTTAGTGGCACCGGCTGTTGAGCACTGGTGATTTGGAGCTGCTGAGTCAGCATGTTCCCCTCACTATCAAGCCCCGGGCTAGGCCCCGAAGCATCTAGCTGACCTCATCACAATTCTTGCAGTGGTCCTCCTTAGTATTGAAGTTTGTATTCGAGGTCCCAAGTAGATGCTGGACGCTCTTGTTAACACCAGACCCTGAATGATGTGCATTTTGTTCTATGTATATGCACAGAACATGAAGCCCTTTCTGTCTTTACTAAGCCCTTACTCTGTACTGCAGCCTTAGCTGTAAGAGTTTGAGGCGTGATAGTAAAACTGGCATGAATTCTTCTTCTCCTCTTCACAAATTCTGAGATCATAACTAGTTTTCCATAGGACTCTTCTCCTCCCCGATTAGAACACTTGCCTTTCCCTCTCATGGCTGCAGGTTAGCATGTCATGTTGACAGCATTGCTGCTTGTGAACTCTGGGGGCATTTACCGGTGCGATAAAAGAGTTAGCTGGGGCTGGAGTGAGCGGGGCTGGAGCAAGAGCTGGCAAGTTGGCTCAGCAGTGGCTAAGAGCACTGGCTGCTCTTCCTGAGGTCCTGAGTTCAAATCCCAGCAACCACACAGTGGCTCACAACCATCTATAGTGGGATCTGATGCCCTCTTCTGGTGTGTCTGAAGACAGCTACAGTATACTTACATATAATAAATAATCTTTAAAAACAAAACAAAACAAAAAGAGTTAACTGAACTGCCAGTCCACCTCAGTCTGTGAGGTAATGAGGGTGCCTCCAGAGACCCTAGTGGGCAGGTTGTATACATTCTGTGGATACACTGGACCAATGAAGGACTCAGAGACGGGGCCTGACTACTTAAGATTTCCTCACGCTAATCAGGATGGCACATAATTTAAAACTTAATGAATTGCTTACTTCTGGAATTTTCTGTATAGATAAGAGGGGGGTGACTAGAATCGTGTAACTCCATCCTGCCTCAGCCCCAGTGGTACACCTCTGAGTGCAAAGTGGTGGGCTTTGTCCGTCCCACTTCCAGCTGTGGTATATTCTCTGGCACATGGCTCTGAGTAACTTGCGGCTCAGCATTTAGGGATACTGAGCATCCGTGTATTGGAGAAGATGGAGAGCAGGGATGGTGGCGCCCTGTCCCTGGAGGCACGGTGCTACTTGGCCTGAGACTCGGCTGGGGATGGCCGTGCGCACCGAGGCCTGGTCCCCATGCTGCCCGTATAGGCAGGATTCTTGCAAAATGCCAATTAAGATATTTGACCCAAATTTGGGTAAAAGCCCTTTTCCTGTTTCAAGTTGAGCTAATTATACACATTTATTCATAATTTATGAGGCCTGGTAAGTGGGAACAATTAAGGAGAAGGCCCTGGAAAAGCCGATTTCTCTTGTGTCATATTTGCCTTGGGGGGGTTGCTAAGGCCCTTCCCTTCCATCTGCCACTGAACGATGCTACTTTCATTACGACCGTCCTCTTTCTCTGAGGTCGCTAACCTTAACCGACATTTATCGAGCACTCGGTGGACCCGACTGTATCATTACCTCAATTGTTCTTGAGCCCGTAAGGCAGGTACCGACGCTGTGCCCATTTTGTAGGTGTGACAGTTGGGTTTCAGAGGATCATGTGGATGGCCTTTCCTAACAGGCTCATGGCGGATGAGTGGCTGAGGCCAGGCCCCAGCTGCTTCCTCAAATCTGTGACAACCCGCCCACTACAGTGCCATCTCCCCGCCTCAACGGTTTCTGAATCTTCGGGGCAGTCCTATAATTGGTGGTGGGTACCCTTGGGTAGTAGATGAGAAAGTCAGCAGCTGCTGACTCAGCAGAGGTGGGCTGGCCCTAGTGTCTACAATAATAGTAAATCCCCAGGAGACGGGGATGCAGCTGGCCCTGCTACTTTGAGAGCCACTGGTCAGGATGCTGTCGCTACCCAGAGACCCTTCAAACTACCTCCCACCCTGCCTGCCCTCACTGCAGGCGGGTGAGGGGCTCTGTCAACCTCTTCCTGGGAGCTTACATAGATATTATCCCAAACCGAGAAGCTGCCAACTTGGGTACCATTTCCTCCCACGCACATGAGGACTGTGGACGGCCTGCGGCTTGAGACTATTCTGTCTTTGACTTAGCTTTTCTTTGCCACATCTTCACAGAGCTGCCTCGTTCTTTTCGGCAACACTGATGCATTCTGTAATTGAGCTGTGTCATGGCTTTATTTCAACCTATCCTCTGATGGGTGGTCTTCTATATTTCAGATATTATAAAGAACACCACCACCACCACCACCACCATGCCTGTGAAGTTAGATGTTTTACAAAAGCTTGGGGATCACTCATTTTGTGTCATTATTATTATTATCTCTTTGTTCTGTTCTGGGATTAATATATACAGGACATTAGCTTTGCAGCAATGCTTTTCAGGTAGTGGGCCCATATATAAAATGGCAACTGTTTTTCAAGCTCTCAAAAAGATTCCAACAAAGTCCTAGAAAAACATGCTATGTGGGTAGGGCCTTGAGGGATGTGTAGCAGGACAAAGGGAAAGGAGAGAAGCGGGGCTTTGTGCCTTGGGGCCCACATTATCTTCCAGTAGGCTTAGTGGTTTCAAGGAATAGGGCAAATCTTTACGTTTCTCGGTTAACTGGTAAATTTGGGTCTTCGTATAAGGTCCTGATGTACAGTTTATGAATAAGCAGGATCCTGGCTGGGCATGGCCAAACTCAGCTCTGACCACCTCTTTCCCTTCCTGTCTCCTCAGGGTGGGGACTCTGGAGAGGAACAGCTGTGTGCTGACTTGCCAGAGCTTGACCTCTCCCAGCTGGATGCCAGTGACTTTGACTCAGCCACATGCTTTGGGGAGCTGCAGTGGTGCCCGGAGACCTCAGAGACAGAACCCAGCCAGTATAGCCCCGATGACTCTGAGCTCTTCCAGGTAAGCTCCGACTCTCACCGGCCCCACCCTGTGTCAACTCCCCAAGTCTCCCAGTTTCTATGCTTGGTCAAACCTACACAGGTTTTTGGGATCCTGTTTCCCTCTCTGGATCTATATCAGGCTTAGACCAGCTCTAGCTCCGGTGCCTGGCCTGTTTTGCCACCTCTAGAAAGTGGGGTCTGAAATGAACTGCCTCTCCTGTGCCTCACAGGGGGAAGCAAGCTCTTCTGGCGGTCAGGGGGTCCTTAGTCCTCTGTGTCCACATTATTTCCACACCCCCTTTCCTGTGAGTCAGGTGTCAGTACTTCTTGGGTTTATAAATGGGGAAACTGAGGCTTGGAGCAGTTGGGCGAGTCACTTCCTCCGTAGCCAAATCAGTCTTAGACTCTGAGCCCAGCATCGTGATTCATGCTTGCCAATTTGAGTACCAGGGGTGCTGAGATAGGAAGATGGCCATGAGTTTGAAGCCAGCGAATTCTTATCTCAAAAGACAAAAACTGGGAGCTAGGGAAATGGGCCAGCAGTTAAGAGATCACTGCCCTTCCAGAAGAAGACTCAAGTTCGGTTCTCAGCACCCACGTTGGACAGCTCACAACCACTTGTAACTCTAGCTTCAGGGGGGTGTGACACTCTCTTCTGGCTACTGCAGCCACTGCACACATGTGTATAGACACATACACCTAAATAAATTATAAAGAAATAAGTCTTAGCAACTGCATTCAGCTATACAAGTCCAGCCTGCTTCCTGAGCCCTAACTTGGTGGTGAGGACTCCAGTGCGGAGCTTGTGATATTGAGCATCTCAGCAGTCCTGGGTTTGCCTGTATGCACAGCCTCACTCTGTTCTCTCAGCAACCCTCACTAGAAAGGGCACCCAGAGGTGCAACCAAGCCAGAGCCCAGAGCCACTCTGCAGAGTTTGCACAGCTCCAGTGGCTTGGGTGTCCATCCTTAGCACATTCCTTCCACCGCACTTACAATCACCAAACCCAGACACTGTTGTGGATGCCAACAAGTGCTTGCTGACAGAAGCCTGATATAGCTGTCTCCTGAGAAGCTCTGCCAGAGCCTGACAAACACAGAAGTGGATGCTCACAGCCATCCATTGGACTGAGCACAGGGTCCCCAATGGAGGAGGTAGAGAAGGAACCCAAGGAGCTGAAGGGGTTTGCCCCCATAGGAGAAACAACAATATGAACTATCCAGTACCCCCAGAGCTCCCAGGGACTAAACCACCAATCAAAGAGTATACATGGTGGAATTCATGGCTCCAGCTGCATATGTAGCAGAAGATGGCCTAGTCGGACATCAATGGCGGGGAGAGGGCCTTGGTCCTGTGAAGGCTCTATACCCCAGTGTGGGAGAATGCCAGGGCCAGGAAGCGGGAGTGAGTGGATTGGTGAGCAGTGGGAGGGAGGAGGAGAAAGGGGGAGGGTGTTTTCGGAGGGGAAACCAGGAAAGGGGATAGATAACATTTGAAATATAAATAAAGAAAATATCCAAAATAAATAAATAAATAAATAGATAGATAGATACATACATACATACATACATAAATAAACAAATAAATAGAGGGGGGAGAAGGCCTCTTCAATTGAATAGTAGTGTGAACTGTCTAGGGTGCTCTTCAGAATAAAGCAAGTTCTATAGACATTTGCTAATGTGCGTTGGGGGAGGTGGTACAGTGCATGGATGGCCACAGAGGAAATAAAACTCCCCACATTGAAGTTAGGTAATGGAGCCTTTGGACTCAGTGGTCTTTCCCCAAAATCGTCTTTCACGTAGGAGCAGGCGCCTAGGCTGAGCATGCCTCTGTACCCGTCAGGCAGCAGCACGTGCACGTGCAGGGCTCGCATGTCATTGTGTCAGATAGTCCTGCAGATGGAGCTTGTCTGTCCTTCCGGAGCAGTCTGTCAAGTTCCCTGTGTGTCAGGGGATGAGGTCATCAGCCTGGAGGGAGATGTCCCTAGATTAGTAAACCCATAAGCCAGCCGCTAGGACTGCCAGGGCACACAGCAGAGAACACAAGTAGAGTAGTGTCAGGAAAAGCCTCTTGCATTTAGCTGGGTGTGGGGCATGGAAGGGTGGAAACTGTGACCCTGGAACAGCTGCTGTGTGCTTACGGTGCTGGGAAGGAAGTGTGGGTGTTTGACAGGTTATCAGGGTCTCACCACAGACTCTTTTGCATCATGGTAGAGAGTATGGATTTTCCTTGAGACTATTCTAACCTGTAAGTTGCATATTATTATTGAACTGTATAGGTGCCCAGAGAGCTGAAGCGACCCGTTCAAGGTCACACAGCTGGAAAGGGTCAGGGCAAAGGCTCTCTCTGACTTAGGAGCCCACAACCTACACTATCATGTGGAGCCCCTTTGCCAATCCTGTGAGAGCTGGGTCCTGGCCATGCAGAATCTCTCTGCCTCTGTCTGTCTGTCTGTCTGTCTGTCTGTCTGTCTGTCTGTCTCAGGATCTCTCTGCCTCTGTCTATCTCTGTTTCTGTCTCAGGATCTCTCTGTTTCTGTCTCTTTCTTGCTGTCTCTCCATCTCTGTCTCTCTGTCTCTCTGTCTCTGTCTTTCTCTGTTCATGCCTGTGGAAGCCAGAGGGCAACCTCTGTCATTCCTCAGTCACCAGTCACCTTGCCTTCTGCCTGTGTTTGAGAAAAGGTTTCATCATGCCCCTGCCTCCCGAGTCCTGGCATCAAAGACACGCAGCACTACATCCAGCACATCTTCCTTTTTGAGACAGACTCTGTCACTGGCCTGGAGCTCACTGGTCTCTCCTTCCCTAACCTTGGAATGGCAAGGCTCACACCGCCACTCATGGCTTTGTATTTTTAACACAGGTTCCAAGCCTTAATCTCAGTTCTCTTGCTTGCAAGGCAAACCGCTTTACCAACGGCCTCACCAGCCCTCTCCCTTAAAAAACAAAATTTAAAACACAGAGCCAAAGTAATGTTGCTCCCTCCCTCTTAGGGGACAGTTTTTCAAAAACGCTTTCAGATTGCTGAGAGCTAATGGACAAGTGGGGCCAGACTGCCGCTGGAGTCCATCCCCTGGAGACTACACAGGCTCCTGTACCTACTCCAAGCTAGAGCCTCAGCAGGCCTCTGGAGAAGCCCTGCCCTGGGTGACATGGATTCAGAGCTCAGTGAGCCTGCGGAGGTTCCCAGCCCAATGAGCAGTTAGCCCTCACAGTGGGCTGAGCTCCTATACCAGTAGCTCTCCGCTGCACACTCTCATCCCCAGACCAGGCTATGGCGCATAAATGCAGCTGCTGTACAGGTGATGATGTGTGTAGTCTGTTGTCATCATTGTCTGTGTGGCATCCCTCTGTCCGTTCTTGAACTCTAGGGCTGTGTCACTGTCATGCATATAATACCTCAGGGGTTTACCCTGTCTGTGTCTAGCATTGTGTCTGGCCCAAATAAATGGTAATCACGCAAACAGAGCCATGGGCTGCTTCTCCTGAGGCATTTGGTCACTCCTGCTCATAGACGCTCATCTTCTCTCTATGTTCTCCCTGAAAATGGTGGTTGACTCATTTCTGAAGCCCTTGTATATGGTAATGGTTCAATTAGTAGGTCCAAGGAGCTCTCAAGGGCCAAATAGGAGCTCTTCCAACACCTTGAGTGGAGGAGAGGCCCAGGGCCCACTGGTTCTGGTCCTCTTTCTGCCATTAACTTAGGCAGCTTCCTCCTGCCAGTGGGCACAGCGCCATGGAACTTGGAGCATGGAGCATTGTGTCAGAGTCCTTTTCTGGCCATCTAACGGCCCCATGGCTACAGGGCTTGCTACAGGAACAAGCTAAGAGAAAGGATCTGGGGACACAGGCATTGCTTTCCATTTTCTGAATGTTTCAAAGTCTTTGAGCCAGGGTATGACAGGCACTTGTTAGATAGGCTAGAGTAAGCAGGTGTTGGGCTATTTTGTGCTATGGGGGCCTTGGCAAGCTCCCTTTTGCAGGGCCTCAGTTTCCCCTTGTGAGAAATGAGGAAGGAACATGGACTGTGTATCACTGTTTCTTGGTGCGTTAAGGACGTAGGAAGAAAGTTACCAGTGCTTACAGAATCTGGGGATTCACGGATTCTCTCGGAAGAAGGGCATGCTGGGCCATGGGTGACTTCCTGAGTGTCTCCAAACTTGTGGAGGCCTCTTGGACAGGCGAGAATCCCTGTCTGTATGCTCTTGTGGCTCTCCTTCATGCCACTCCAGTCCCCAAATGCAGTATTTCATTAAGGTTTCTCTAAGGCTCCTTTTCCTCTAGCTTGAGATGAGCCTGGGAAGGCTGGGGGAGGGGCAAGTCTATTAATATCCCCTTTCTCAGCTGATTAACTCGCCATTAATTTTCACTCCATTTCTAAGCTGAGCAGGGGAACAAGCTAATGGGCCCAGGCAGGATACAGTGGCTAGCTCCAGTGATATCCAGAGGCGCCTCCAGGGCAGCCAGGAGACCTGGAAAGACCCACGGCAGTGTGTGGGTAAGGTGGCCATTCTCCCAGCCTCACCCAGCCATCCCAGAGCTCGGCTGCCCATCAGTGTAGGTTACACCCAGCCTCCTGGTCTCTGCCACCCAGGTCTGTGCTCTGTAAGTTAGGGTTCTCTCATCCTTGGCCGTGCCCTGGCTTGCTATGTGGCTTTGATAGGTCTTTGTTCTGAGGCTTCAGCCCACTTGTGGAAAGAATGGCAGGTAGGCTTCCCAAGAAACGTCAGCTGTGACTGGCGGAGGCTGTTGCCTAGAAGTCATCCATGCCGCAGGTGAGCTAGGAACACTCATGTGGCTCGTTTGACACCGGTGGCCACTGGATGACCCTAAATGCCCTTACAGTTTTGCTCTATGTGAAAATTTATGGCACCCTGGGAACTCTCATTCCACCTAGCACTAATGACATCATTCTGAGTGACTTTGCTAGAACCTGAGAAACTGAAGTTGGCCAGTCACCCTCTTGCCCCTCGTCTTTGTTCAACGATTTTGTTGCTTCCCATAGCCAAGCTTGGAACAAGGGACGGACCAGTTGTTATGCCCTCACCTCGTGTAGCAGATTCAGTGGAAGGAACCACCTTGCCCAAGGCCACCCTGGTGGTAGTAGCAGAGCTTTGTGTGGCCATCCCCCAAATCTCGCTGGGTCCCCAGTCTCAGGACCTTAATTCCCCAGCAGAGCTAGGAAGCTGTTACAGAAATGGAGCAGAGTGAGTCTAGCCTGGAAATTGGGGGGAGTCTTGCAGGTAGGGGCAGCCAAGGGAGTCCTCATCGCTTTCTAGACCCACAGTCCACAAAGCCCTGGCTCAGACCCACTAACAACTTTTGACTTTTTTTTTTATGTTTTTTTATTCTTAGCTCTGTTCTAAAAATTACAAATGCGTTTATTCTCCTCTCCCCAAGTCCCCGATTGAGTTACTCAGCTGCGGCTCCGACTGGAAGGTTGCAGCCTGGGACAGATTTAGTGCAGCCAAAAGGCCGTCATGAGATGTGTATTTCAGATGAACTTCCTGAAGAAAGAATGAACAGCTGGACCTGGGATGGGAAAGCGTGCCTCTGAAGGGGCCATGTGATAGCTTGAGCTTCTGCCAGCATGGACCCAGGGACTCAGGGTTACTGACTAGGGTGCCTGACCTAATCTAGCAGTTTGGTCTATGCTCCCAACCTAGAGCTTGGGGGCCTGAGAGGCTGGGCACCTCAGGGGTTGCAGACAGTGGAAAAGCAGAGCCATGATTTATTTGTGCATAGGCATGTGGTCCAAGCCCTAGCTTTGCCTGATACTTTCTGGGTGATCAGTTTTCTCTGCCAAATGGAGATTAGAACCATGCTCCCAGCACGGTGGTGTGGTGTGGTGTGGTGTGGTGTGGTGTGGTGTGGTGTGGTGTGGTGTGGTGTGGTGTGGTGTGGTGTGAGGTGCTATTGACAGCCTTCCAGTCCCTCTCAAGACCAACATTTTCACCCTGGGTGTCCCCTTGGCCCGAGCCTTGGTTTCTTAGTCCTTTGCTTGGCTACTGAAGTTTAAGAATCAGCTGCTGACCACTCGAGGCAGCCTGCAATCTTGTTCTTTGTCCTCTTCCAGGCACCTCTGTCTTCCCCAAGTCTCTCTCAAGCTCAGAGATGCACTCGCTTGTTCTCTTGTCTAGCTCAACTCTTCACAAAGGGTCAAGTTCTAAGAGGATAGGGACTATGGTGGTCTTGGTATGCTGAATAGTCAGTGTCCAACACAAAGCCAGATTCAGTACATCCTGTGATGGGAAGGGAAGAAGTGGGATGGGCATTGGTCCTCATCAGTGTCTCTGAAATGGTGGTAGCATAGTTAGTAAGCAGAGCGTAGCAAGTAGTAAGCGCTTGCTTTGTGTCAGGCATTGTTTTCCAAGCACCTGCAGTCACCCGCTCATGTACAACAAGAACTCCTTGGTGTGGGTCCTGTCTGTTATCCCATCTGGCAGGGGAGGACCAACTTGCCCTTTAGAACCCACAGTTGGTAAATGTGGTCTTTGTGAGTCAACAGCTCCAGAGCTCAAGCTCCTAACTACAGCACCCACTCCCTCTACCCAAGGGAGCAAAGAGAGCAAACCCAAGGATTCCATGGGAAGTCCAAGCTGTTTCTTCATCGCTCTAGTTATGACTGCTCCCACTGAGCCCTGGGATATTCAGTCTCTACTCTGTGTGGGCCCCAAGGTTCAAGGAGCTGGGAACCTGGTACTGAGGATGAAGAGAAACTTGAAGATTGAAGAGGCAGGTATCTCTAAATAGGCTACCTTCTGCCTAGGTCACAGCTCAGTGAGTGGCATAGCCAGGACTGGGTCTTCAGATGAGGCCCTTCCCATAGCCTGCTTATCAAACTCTGTGGTTCTTGGAGTTGACAACCTATTTACTGAATATTCTAGAAATATGGAAAAGATTTCTTGGGCTCAGGGGCTGGTAGCTGTGGTTCATCAGGGTAGGCAGCTGGGTCCCCCACAGTGACTAACCCTCTCCTCTCCCCATCTTTGTTTCTTCCATCCAGATTGACAGCGAGAATGAAGCTCTCTTGGCTGCGCTTACGAAGACCCTGGATGACATCCCCGAAGACGATGTGGGGCTGGCTGCCTTCCCAGAACTGGATGAAGGCGACACACCATCCTGCACCCCAGCTTCACCTGCTCCCTTATCTGCACCCCCCAGCCCCACCCTGGAGAGGCTTCTGTCCCCAGCGTCTGACGTGGACGAGCTTTCACTGGTGAGGACGGTGGCCTGGGGCTGATGTCAGATTGCACACCAGTGAGGGCTGAGCTGTCAGTTCGAGCTCAGTCAGGGCCCTGAGCATCAGAGCCTGGGGTGTGAGGCTTCCCTGGACCTTAGCCTTCCTGCCTGGGCCATGGCATTAGACGTCATTCTATGTTTCTTTTAAGTGTTAAAACCACACACAAACATTTTCACAAAGATTACACACGTAGGATAAAAACCCAAGCAGGTATCAGAAACGTGGACAGTTAAAAGCAAAACCTCTGAGCCCTCTCACAATTGCCTTCTTTCCCAGAGGTAACCATGGTTACTGATCTGTTACATGACTTTCCTCTTCACCTTTTTTTTTTTAACTACAAAAACAACAGAGCCTACCTTATAATCTGTTCATCACCTTGCTTCCTCCTCACTGAGGTGTGTGTGTGCGTGTGTGTGTGTGTGTGTGTGTGTGTGTGTGTCCATCCTGGAAACTACTCAGATGAGTGTGTAGAGCTCTGTCTCCTTGTTGGCTATGTAGGACTTCCAGGTAAGGATGTCCCATCCTTTAATCATTTCCCTCCTGATGGACATCCATTATCACCTGCCCCATTGTCACACATGGCACTATAGTCATCAGTTGCCCCATGTAAGTAAATCCAAATTCTAGAAATAGAATTTCTGGGTCTGTGGATACATGCCTTCCATTTCAAATAGATCCTTTTAAGTTATGTTTCAAAGATATTGGACCAGTATTCACACTAACACATACAAGTTAAATGTGTGTGTGTGCATGTGTGTGTGTGTGTGTGTGTGTGTGTGTGTGTGTGTGTGTGTGTGTGTGTGTGTGTGTGTGTGTGTGTGTGTGTGTATAGAGTCTGAAGAAATGAGAGGAGAAGATATCAGCTCTGACTGTCCTTACAAGAATCTGGACCTCCTAACTTACTGAAGATACTTGCCCTGGGCTCTAAATGAGGATATCAAAGCCCAGGCACGTGGAGTCAACTTTGTGAGCTGCCGAGGGTTCCTTCCTTTCTTTGGAGTTTTGGAACTTCTGGGGGGTTTAGAGCCGGTCAGAGCTTGGAGGGCTCTCAGATCCTGGAAAGGCCCTCGTTAAGCATCATGTTCTGCTCTGGGGAAACGAAGGCCTAGGGCATGAGTCTCATAAGTTGGTATGACAACCAAGTTAGACCTCATGTGTACCGACTTGTGTTGTAGGGCCCTGTGGCTTCTCTTCTGCTGCCTCTGAGGTCCCAGAGCATCGAGGGGACTTTTACCAAGTGTCTGCTGTGTCCCTGCCCAGATTGTGTTCAGTATCATAATGCTGCTCCTTCCTGTGGGGTCCTGCATCCTTCCAGACTGCAAGAGGTCTCTTAGATTTGAACCCCAGTTTTACTCTTGAGAGCTTGTGGGTCCTTGGACACACACCTTCTCTTAGCCTCTCTCTGACTCAGCTTTCTGACCCATGGGAGTGGATCATAGGGCCTGGGCCAAAGGCTGTTGGGAGGATTACAGTGGGTAATACCTAGGGAACATTTAGCATATTGCCTAACATACAGGCCCACCTAGGACACACTGGCTGACTCAGCCCTGACAAGGCCATCAGTAGTAAGAATTCTCAGTGCTTTCTGCACCAGGCTGCGGCAGGAGACCTTGTGCAGGGAAAGAGCAGCCCCTGCTGGTCAAAGGCTGGCTTAGTCCTGAGACTTCAGTTCTACCTAAGCTGCCTGAAGTGTTTCCCCCATCGCTGTGTTAGCTTATAGGCAGTAGGATTCAAGGTCAAGTCTCCCAACATACTGATAGTTCTAGAGGAGCCCAGAGAAGCCATGTAGACCGTAGGCCTTGCCTTGGATCCCAGAGGACTGGCCTGTGAATTTAGAAGATCTGGGAACCTCTACAGATCTGTACAAATCCTGAGGTCAGCAGTGTCTGTCAGATGTGTTTTGTTTTGTTTTGTTTTTTAAAGTCTCAGATCCAGTAATTGATTGATTGATTGACTGATTTATTCTTGGTGTCTCTCTCTTGCCCTCATCCTGTGTCCGTGCAGAGAAGGAAATAGATTTTTCAGGGTGTGACCTGGAATGGGGCTGAGGTAGATTAGAACCAGATATCTTCCCTCTAGCCCAGGATCCAAAGTCACAAAGGGGTGTGTGTGTGTGTGTGTGTGTGTGTGTGTGTGTGCATGTGTGCTGTAGATAAGGTGTCAGGGGTCCTCAGTCACTCAGGGCTTAGGGTGTGGCCTTTCTCTAGCTGGGCCTTTGGTGCTCTCTGCTGGGGGTTCTGGGAAGGCGTGTTCCCCCAGGAAATACTTGGTGCCATAGAACAATCCCAGGGTACCTCTCACCTTGTTCTCACCTTGCCTGCAGTGGAGCCTGAAGATATTTTTCTTCAGTCTCTTTACTCTCAGGGTAGATGAACTATGCACTTGCCAGCAGGAACTGGAAGCTGGGGTAGCTTCAGCAATCTTTATTATTTTTAAAGTTATCTGAGGGCTGGGGGGAGGAGCTCAATAGGTAAAATGCTTGCTTGTCTGTCACATTATAAAGCCCTTAAAATTGGGTGTGGAGGTGCATCCCTGAACTCTCAGCACTTAAGAGGGAGAGACGGGAAAGTCAGGCATTCAAATCAATCTTAACTACGTAGTTTGAGGATAGCCTGGGCTACATGTGACCTGACCCACACACACACCCCAAACACAAAAATAGTTGAAGAAAAGACAAACTAAAGGTTAGCATTCTTTTACTTGTATGCAAACATCTGAGTGGGTTGAAGGTAGCATATACCTTAGATATATTATATGATTATATATTATGATTAAAGCCCACCTCATGAAGGCTTATAGGAAAATAGTGGCAGTTGTATCTGGGAAGGAGAAAGGTCCTTGAGAAGGAAGGGGACTTGCTTTTGCTTTTGGTTTTTTCTAGACAGGGTGTCATAGCCCTGGATGTCCTGCTCTGAAGACTGACCAGGCTAGCCTCAAACTCACAGAGATCCACCTGCCTTTTCCTCTTGAGTGCTGGGATTAAAGGCATGCACCACCACCGCCTGGCCAGGAGACTTGCTTTTAATTGACTACCTTTTAGAATTTCACACACACACACACACACACACATACACACACACACACACACACACACCCATGTGCGTATTATGTGAGTACTATGTACTTAATTAAAGAAATACATTCTTAAATGCCATGGACAAAGAGGAAGTCAGCTGGATCCCATCTCAAGCATTCTTTTGGTTTTTAGCCTCTCCATTGGTACATCTATGTATGTATACACATGTGACTATTACAGGCATATGGAATTAACTGACTCTTAACAGTAGACTGAGCAGGCTTCACCCAGCTCCCTTGGGTTACTGACTATACTAACAATGAGGTAGTAGTATTTGGGAGTTTGGTAGACAGCTATCTGTTTCCTGGCCAGGGCATGGTCAGCTGGCATGTGGTGCCCTATGTTTCTGAGTGTGCCTGGCCCTAATCTTTTTCCCTCTGCCTCTTCCCAGCTACAGAAGCTCCTCCTGGCCACAGCCTCCCCAACAGCAAGCTCCGACGCTCCGAAGGATGGGGCCACCTGGTCCCAAACCAGCCTCAGTTCCAGAAGTCAGCGGCCTTGTGTCAAGGTATTTCCGCATATGCCCAGAAGTAACCTGGGTCCCTAGGTGGCTGTCAGCACGAGTGGCAGATTCAGTCTACAACTTTATCTCTCTCTCCCTCACAGCTTTGGCTAAGCCAGAATCGAAGTCACTGCTCCTTGAAACCAGCATAGTTTGAGCCTCTAACAAGAGCTCTGTACTTTCCCACACTTGAGTGGTCTGAGCTGTGAGACACTGACACAGATCTTGACATGTATTAGAGCAGAGACAGGAAGGTGTGGACTCCTTTGGGGCTCGTGAGCTAATGGGGAACAGATGAGAACATCTGGCTTTGGAAGCCACAGTCCAGATCATACTAGGGCTTCAGGATTTCTGAGGAGCCTCTAACCACTTTAGAACCTTGCACACAAAAGGTGACACCCATACCTCTCCTGGCCCTATTTCTTGGTGGATCAGAGAAAGCTTTGGTGGATATCTAGAAGGGTCTACTAGGAGGCTGGGAGCCCTGGAGAAGTCCAGCTGTCTCTTCCTTCTTCAACTCAGTTTGCCAGGTGCCAGCCCTGCTGAGGTCTAGGGATGGAGTGAAGGAACAGGCCATTCCTATGATCCTGAGAGATCCTGCTGGATCTTCTGGCTACTTCCTAGAGCAGGCTGAGGGAGAAGTATTGTGCCCCTTTCTGCTCACTCTGGCATATTTCCTTCTCCAGGTGGATGGCACCCAGGACAAGAAGACCCCCATGCTGCGGGCTCAGAGCCGGCCTTGTACAGAACTGCATAAGCACCTCACTTCGGTGCTGCCCTGTCCCAGAGTGAAAGCTTGCTCCCCAACTCCGCACCCAAGCCCTCAGCTCCTCTCCAAGGAGGAGGAGGAGGAGGAGGTGGGGGAGGACTGCCCAAGCCCCTGGCAGACTCCAGCCTCTCCCCAAGACTCCCTAGCACAGGACACGGCCAGCCCTGACAGTGCCCAGGCTCCCGAGGGGGATGTGAGAGCCATGGTACAGCTCATTCGCTACATGCATACCTACTGCCTGCCTCAGAGGAAGCTGCCCCAACGGGCCCCAGAGCCAATCCCCAAGTCTTGCAGCAGCCTCTCCAGGCAGGTTCAACCCCGATCCCAGCATCCCCCCAAAGCCTACTGGACTGAGTTCTCCATCCTAAGGGAACTTCTGGCCCAAGATATCCTCTGTGATGTTCGCAAGCCCTACCGCCTGGCCATACCTGTCTATGCTTCCCTCACACCTCAGTCCAGACCCAGGCCCCCCAAGGACAGTCAGGCCTCCCCTGCCCCAGCCATGGCAGAAGAGGTAAGAATCACTGCTTCCCCCAAGAGCACCGGGCCTAGACCCAGCCTGCGTCCTCTGAGGCTGGAGGTGAAACGGGATGTTAACAAGCCTACAAGGCAAAAGCGGGAGGAAGATGAGGAGGAGGAAGAAGAAGAGGAGGAGGAGGAAGAAAAAGAAGAGGAAGAAGAGGAGTGGGGCAGGAAGAGACCAGGTCGTGGCCTGCCATGGACCAAACTAGGGAGGAAGATGGACAGCTCTGTGTGCCCCGTGCGGCGGTCCAGGAGACTGAATCCAGAGCTGGTCCCCTGGCTGACATTCACTGATGAGCCCCTAGGTGCTCTGCCCTCAATGTGCCTGGATACAGAGACTCACAGCCTGGAGAAAGACCTGGGCAGCCTCGCAGACAGTAGTCAAGGCCGGCAGCTTCCCCAGGGATCCCAGATCCCCACCCTGGAAAGCCCCTGTGAGAGTGGGTACGGGGACACAGATGAAGATCCAAGCTGCCCACAGCCCCCTTCCAGAGGTATTCTGTGGTCCACCAGAGAGGGTGGGGTGGACATAGTATCTTCACTGGGATCTAAGAGCACTCAGACTTGTGTGTTGAATGAGGTTGGATCTGGTTGTCCACTGCCCTTTCTGTACAACTTGGCAGACCTTCAGGAAAACACCTGGTCTTCTTCAAGATTTTCATCATGCATATCAAAGCACTGCTTAATGAACAGAGAACAAGAGGCCTTATCCATACTTGGATAAGGGCAAGGGATGTTAAAAAAAAAAAAAAAAAAAAAAAAAAGCTAGGCACAGTGATAAACAGTACTTAGGAGGCCGAGACAGGAGGACAGAATTTGATAGAGGATAGAATGTAGTCTGGGTTATATATGCAAACCTATTTCAAGTAAATTAACCAACAGAGATGGAGGCCCAAGGCTCAGAGCTTTTTTAGTGAAGGACCCGTCACTAGAGCCATCTAGAATCACAGCTTGCACTTGGAGCCTTGGCCTCGGTGCATGGCTACTGCGCTGCACTGTTTGGCCAGCAAGGGTTGACTGGACCATCTGCTATTTCTGCAAAGTGAGGAGATCTTCTGGCTGAGACCCAGCCATGCAAGATGGATTTGAATTGCACCCGATCCTTCCCTTAGATGGCCAAGGCCGTAACGTATGTCACCTTGAAGGGCATCTGTCCTTGGTGCCCCCAGAAATGTGAGGGCTCCCCAAAGGGGGAGAGTGTTTATACTGGTGTGTGAGGGGAATCTTACTTTCTTTTTGTCTTTTCAGACTCCTCCAGGTGCCTCACGCTGGCCTTGTCACAAAGGTAGAGTTTTAGAAATTATTGGTCTACTATACCATGAGCTTTTGTCTTAGATGTGTGCATTTGGGTGGGAGGTTATCAGCCCGTGAGCCTGGCCCCCATCCTCGGGACCTGCCTTCATTGTCATCTTGAGCCCTCGGGATCCAGACTCCTTCCAAGGCAGTTGAGTTTTAAAAGGGAGCCTCTGTGAGCTGAGGAGAAAGACGGAGAGTCAAGCCATTTCATAAGCTGGCATCTCCAGGACTCTAAAGAGTGTTCTTTGGGGTGGGGGTTGGAAACCTATGATGCTGGAGGACCTGGAAGAAAGTTCTTTCCCTCTCTAGGCTTCAGTTGTTCAATCTACAAATCAAGGAATCTACATCAAACTTTGTCTGAACCTTCTAGAAACTTCTTTAACAGCCAGGATGGGGTCCCTCAGCATATTCTCTCCAGGCTTCTTTCCATGGCAGACCCAGGGTCTATCACAGTGCCTTTTGCTCCCCTCAAAAGTCTGGGCCTGTAGAAGCCCTCCTACTGACCAGCCTTTTCCCTTTCTGTCCTCCCTGCCTCTATCAGCGACCCTCTTGGCAAGAAGAGCTTTGAGGAATCCCTGACGGTGGAGCTTTGCGGCACGGCAGGTGAGCTTGGGGTTCAGCTGGTGGGGTGCCTATGGGGAGCTTGCATGGCCTGGGCAGGAGTGCATCTCCTCATGAACTGACCACTGCCCCCCTGAACTACTCTAGCATTGAGATGCACAAGGAGCATACTGGGAAGGGGGGCGGGGCCTAGGGCCAGCCCTTTGCCTGCTGGTACCGGCAGCTGAGGGGCTATGGAGGTCAGAAAACAAAGACACAGCTCTGGAGAAGACCACAGTCTGGTGAGGCTAAATCTTCAGGAGAATGGTTAGCCGTGTGCTCCTTTCTGCTCATTAAGGCAGAAGGTCAGTGAGACCTGGTCAAATGGTGGAGTGCCCAAGATGGGGCAGTGCCAAGGGGTTGAAGGACCAACAGGCATTGGAAAACAAAGAAGGATGTGCTTAGCTGAAGAATTGATATGGGTAAAGACACAAAAGAATTGAAGTACAGGGTACATTGGAGTTACTGGTCCGCTGGTCCTATCGAAAGGCAAGATGTAGGAAGAAAGGAATAGCGGTCCCCAAAGGACCAAGGCATAGAGGTGCCTGGCACCCATCCTATAGGCTTTGGAAGGCATGGAGAGAAAGGAGTGGGTATTTTTAGCACGTTCCTATGGTGTGCTGGGAAGACCAGAAGACAAAGGCAGATCGAGTAGCATCAGAGACACCGAATGGTTGGTTTTCCCAATGGCACTGTTTCCTCTGTCCAGGGGTACCCTTGAGGCAGGGCTCTTTAAATGATTGTCAGTAGAGCAAGAACAGATATCTCTGACCTAGACACACTAGCTGCCCTTACCAAGTCCCATTGACTTCCATCTCATGCCAGCTCCTACGAACAGGAGGATCCCTGGGCTACATACAGGCTTAGGCAGCAGTACAGTGACCATCCACCTATAGGGATCTTGTGGCACACAGCCACTTCTGTGTCCTTGCAAACAGAACTCTTAATGTCCTCCAAGAAGACCTGCCTTTCCCTCACCTGTTTTTTCCTCTTGCCTGGGCAGGACTCACGCCACCCACCACACCTCCATACAAGCCCATGGAGGAGGACCCCTTCAAGCCAGACACCAAGCCCAGCCCAGGCCAAGACACAGCTCCCAGCCTCCCCTCCCCCGAGGCTCTTCCACTCACAGCCACCCCAGGGGCTTCCCACAAGCTGCCCAAGAGGCACCCAGAGCGAAGGGAGCTCCTGTCCCATTTACAGCATGCCACAGCCCAGCCAGTCTCGCAGGCTGGCCAAAAGCGCCCCTTCTCCTGCTCCTTTGGAGACCATGACTACTGCCAGGTGCTCAGGCCAGAGGCTGCCCTGCAGAGGAAGGTGCTGCGGTCCTGGGAGCCAATCGGGGTCCACCTTGAAGACTTGGCCCAGCAGGGTGCCCCTCTGCCAATGGAAACAAAGGCCCCTAGGAGGGAGGCAGACCAGAACTGTGACCCTACCCCCAAGGACAGCATGCAGCTAAGAGACCATGAGATCCGTGCCAGCCTCACCAAGCACTTTGGGCTGTTGGAGACTGCTCTGGAGGATGAAGACCTGGGGTCCTGTAAAAGCCCGGAGTATGACACAGTATTTGAGGACAGCAGCAGCAGCAGTGGAGAGAGCAGCTTCCTGCTTGAGGAGGAGGAAGAGGAGGAGGGAGGGGAAGAGGACGATGAAGGAGAGGACTCAGGGGTCAGCCCTCCCTGCTCTGACCACTGCCCCTACCAGAGCCCACCCAGTAAGGCCAGTCGGCAGCTCTGTTCCCGCAGCCGCTCCAGTTCCGGCTCCTCATCCTGCAGCTCCTGGTCACCAGCCACCCGGAAGAACTTCAGGTATTCTTGGTGGCCCTGGAGAGAGGGATAGCCAAGCAGCCATTAGGTAGCAGAGGGGAGGAGCCCCAGGAATTTGCTTTAAGGCTTAGGTTGCATCTCTGCTTGCAGCCCAGCCTTGGTCAGAAGGCATGAGATGGGCTCCCCAAGACATGGGATATCTGAAGCAAGTGAAGCCCAGCAGGGACTGTTGGAAAGAAACTCCACATTCTGGCCCCCTGAAACACTATGAACTTGACCCTTGTTTCCTGCTTTGTGTTTGTCAACGGATAGATTTTTATGCAAACAAGCAGACCCACATAGTTGAAAAGCAACATGATGTTAATGTGTAAAGTCAAGCCCAGTTCTGTGGTTTTGATCTGTGTTCTGGAAAACACCCAGACTAAAAGCAGTGCTGGGCTTTACTCCTGGGCTGGGTCCTGCATTGCTCACTGCTGGGAACAGACCCTATAAGAGCCCAGCGGGGAGACGGTGCATCCGGAGCTAGTTTGAGCATCCCATCTGTGAGCACTGGACCTAGAAAGGGGTTTCTATCGCTCTGTGATTAAAATACCACGACAAAAAGCAGCGTGCAGAGGAAAGGAGTTACTTCATCTTACAACTCTCAGGTCACTCTATCCCCGAGGGAAGACAGAGCAGGGACACAAGGCAGGAACCTGGAGGCAGGTTTGGGGGAGAGCAGCTTCTGCTTTCCCTCATCACAGCAGGAAATGGGACCAGCTTCGTCCTGGAGAGACTCCAGAAAAATTTGCAAGGGGTGGAGGTGGGTGAGGGTTCATAGTTCTGAGCGTGGGGTTAACCAAATGGCCACTAGATGGGACTCTTTAGCCTTGAGTGGAGACGTGGAGTTGTCTGGGGGGGCGGGGTCTTGTGAAGCTTCTGGGGTCAGGGCTCTGCTGAGCACCGAGTCTGTGGGTGTGGGTAATTTGCATTTCTAACAAGTTCTCAAGTTCTCAGAGCCTTCTGAGATCAGAACTCAGATCTTAGAGATACCCTAGACAGCTTCAGGTTTACATGCACACATCTCTACTAGCTGTTCTTAGCTCTTCAAGGACCCCAAGAAAGCAAAGGCCCCTCTGCTCATCAAACGATACACACACATAAATTCTAGGAAGGCCCCACAAACTGATATGGAGGTGATCTGTTACTACAAATGACTTTCCCTGAGGAGTCATGACAAGCCATCAGCTCTGCTGTCTTGCAGAGGAAACTCTCAAGGCTTGCCTGCTGGTCCTTTTATAATTCCCCGGGACTTTGCCACTAAGCCATCTTAATGTCATCGAAGTTTCTCCAGTGCTGAGCCCACCCCCCCACTGCCAGCACTAGAGGTCCTGGGCACTTTCTTTCCCATCTAGCTCATGGATTTGAAACAGGGTCTGTATCCCAGGGCCCTAAAGGTTTAGACCTTCCCTGAGACTATAGATTCCCTGTTTTTCTCTTCTTAGATGTAGGCCCAGTGTAGGCCTGGCCGTTTCTGTTCACTGGACAGAGTGACTTGGTTATATGCCAGTAGTCCCTGTCCACCTGTCCACCTGCCCACAGAGGTGTATTTGACAGGCCTGGAAACCCATCCCTTAGCCTTCTCTAGAGCTACTTCCTTCCTGTTGGCCATCAGCAGACAGTGAACTGAGACCAGCTGAACAATGTCAACCCAGTTCCAAGAATTCCTGTCTCAGCAATCTGGAAGGGAAGGCCCGCCAACTCTGGTCTCAGTGAATGATAACTCTTGGCTGAACAATAGTGCTTGAAAGTTAGCAAGTCACGAGTTATCATCTTCTGCCGTGGTACTCGGGCTTCACAGATGCAGTCGGAGGATACGTGTTTCTTTTTCTGTTTTGTTTTCATTCTTTCAAGATGGGGTTTCTCTGTGTAGCCCTGGCTGTTCTGGAACTCGCTCTGTAAACCATAGGTAGAGGTAGAAGAAACAAGGGTTTAAGTTCAGTCCGTGGAGCTCAAAAGTTCATGTGCTTCTAAGCTATATTTTTAAAGACTCATCTGGGGAAGGGCAGGCCCTGGGTAGGGCTGCAACCCCGTAAGGACAAGAGGAGCTGATGGATTTTGTAATGAACGTGGCCCTTCCAAGCTGGAGTATAAAAACAAGCATGACTTTAGAATAGATCTGATTCCAGTTCTTGCTTCTCCCCTTTCTAGTTTTGGCCAAATCTCTGCTAGAACCCAAGCTTCAGACTTTCTTTTGGAAAAAGGAAATATATAAAACCTCTTGGGATTTTTTTTTCATCTAATCAATAATGCAAAGAACGAAAGGGCTTTCTACCCCTAACAGTGAAGAAGGCGAGGCCTGGAAGGTCGGGACAAGAACTAATACAGGTGCTTCCCAGGGATCTCGGCTTGGGAGCCCCAGAGGACACCAGGCCAGTGTTTGGTCCTACACAGTCAGGCCTGGGTTTCTGCAAGAGTGAGATTGAGCACTGTGCCTTGCTTGTTCACTGACAGACGTGAGAGCAGAGGGCCCTGTTCAGATGGAACCCCAAGCGTCCGGCATGCCAGGAAGCGGCGGGAAAAGGCCATCGTAAGTGATCTGGGGTCCCTGGACCTAGAAAAAATGGGGGCAAGCCAAGAGCGTCCAGGAAATGCTAAGCCACCAGCCTTCACCCCCTGCCTGGGGAATAATGAGCTGTAGGCTACATGAAGGACACTCGTATCTCTTATTTCATAGTAACATAAGTAACCAAAAGCCATTAAAGGTAGCACCATGGGAAGCCCAGGATTGGACTGGCTGTGGTCTGCAGTAAGTAGCCACTCAGGACTCAGCTTCAGGGATTCTGGAAGAATCAAGACAGAAGATGATAGGACTTAAGCAGAGACAGGCTTGGCTGGTCAGTTCGCACGTCTTCTGTCTGATCTTGGGCAAGAGCCTATTCTCCCTGAGCCTCAGTTTATTTGTCTGTACACAGGAGATTTGGGCCTTGTGCTTCATAAGGGGTTCCTCAACAAACCTATTCTGTCCTGTTCACCTACCTCAAGGATCCTCCCAGAACCTACTGTTAGATCCTGAGCTTGCCCACAAAGGTATCCCTGGGAGCCTTTGGTGTTCATGGGCCAGACAGTTATGCCCTAGAAAGAAGGGAGGGAAGGTATAACAGACACACAGAAGGACCAATGGACTCATGGTTGCCATGCTTTCGGAGGTGGGTGTGTAGGTGGACCACACAAACCTAAGAGGTGCACAGCCATGTACAACGGATACTTAAAACTACAGGGAAAGCCAGGCATGGTGGCACATACCTTTAATCCCAAAACTTGGGAGGCAGAGGCAGGTGTATCTCTGTCAGTTCAAAGCCATCCTGGTCTACATAGTGGGTTCCAGGCCAGCTGAGGCTACATAGAGAGACCCTGTCTCAAGCAAAACCAAACCACAGATGAACATAACCTTCTTGGGTTAGGTGGTTTGACAAATCTGGCTTAATCCTAGGCTTCAGGTGACAGCAGTATAAAGACAAGTTAAGTCCCAATTCCTGTGGTTGAGACAGAAAGGAAAGAAAGACAGCAGACTCATAAACAAAGGGAAATTGGTGGGGTTAAGAGTTGATATAAACTCCTTGAGATTGGCAAGAGTACCGACTAGAATTTGGACCATTGGGGTAATGTATTGACATAGGTGACTTACTAGTAGCTTAGGGGTAAAGGAGCAACCAAAAGTATGCAGGGGTCTAAGAGCTCAGGTAGGAGGTGGGATTAGAAATTCACAGAATTACCAGGAGTCTGGGAGGAAGGGCTTTGTCCATGGGCCTGGAAAGACCCCAGCATCCCAAAGTAGACTCTATGACTGTATATGAGGTCCTTTTATGGAACCTGGCTCTGGGCTTTCTTTCCTGCCATCTGTGGTTGGCGGATTGGCTATGTGGAGAGTTGCTGGCTGTGCCTGTGCCTAGAGACAGCCTGTCTGGGCCACACACTGTTTCAATCCACTAGAGCACAGGTATCCAGGCAACGGACCCAAGTCCATCAAATCACGAATCGCAAAAAAAGAGAGGCAGGAGGTTGCAGCCTGGCCTCCCTGATTGTTTTTTCTCCCTGTCTGATCTGCCTGCCCACTAGCATCTTAGAGCCAAACTCTCCTGGGGGTGACCTGTGGGGCACAGTGTCTGTGTCATGGCTTCATCCAGCTTTCCTTGGTAAACTCATAAAATGGTGGCTCCTGTGACCCTAATACCTGTTTCATTATCTTTCCTCTTGGCGTACTCTGACCTCTACGAACCAGCAGGTCCCCAGTGTATCCTCAGCAGCTTGCAGGCTCAAAACAGCGATGAACAGAACACGCAGCTGTCTGATGGTATAGCTCTTCTCTGCCCAGTCTCTGCCCAGTCCCTCCATGCAGGAACTTCCCCTCGGGGCTGCTTTTCCGGTACTTAGTGGTCCCTGCTCCAGCAAGGACAGGTCCTTTGGTATAGAGATTGTCATGGTCCTCTCTCTGACTCTAGCAGTGTTGCTGCCCAGCCAGGCCTAGACAGAGACTCCATGAGAGTAATAATGGGGTCCCTTTCTGTCCCCCCTTCATGAGCAGGGCGAAGGCCGTGTGGTATACATTCGAAATCTCTCCAGTGACATGAGCTCTCGGGAACTAAGGAAGCGCTTTGAGGTGTTCGGTGAGATTGTAGAGTGCCAGGTGCTGACGAGAAGTAAAAGGTGAGCCAGGGCCAGCCATGACAAGTGGGGGAGTGGGAGGGGAAAAGGGAGGGGGAAGGAGCTGGGAGGGACACAGGTGGGAGAAGAACCTTAGTGATTATAAAACTGGGGATAGCACCAGACCATGCTGGCCTGTGACCCAGCGTGCGTGTGCTGCCTTGTGATCCAGCACCCACAGCATCCATGCTGACAGTCATCTAAATATTTGACACTTTTAAAACCCATCCACTCTTAACTCTTCTCATTCTTGGGGATCTCAGACAAGTTAACAAGGAAGAGCTGGAGCCCATGTAGGTGTCGAAGCCTTTGTTCAAACAACCGTGCAGGCCAGGAAGTGCCCTTTGATGGCTTGAAGATACACTTGTCTTGAGACCTCACTGTGGCATGTCCCCATGTTACTCACAGGCCTCCCTTCTTCTGCAGCGCATCCTGGGCCTGCAATCTGCTAAGCAGTCCTGTCTTGCCCTCAGTCACCTAGGGGAGCTGGTTTTTAATCTGTAAGGAAATCTTCCAAAAAAAAAAAAA
>LR750269.1:627334-699127 GCA_902729485.2 Mus minutoides
AATACAGGGGAATGCCAGGGCCAAGAAGTGGGAGTGGGTGGACAGGGGAGCAGGGAGGGGGGAGGGGACTTTCGGAATAGCATTTGAAATGTAAATTAAGAAAATATCTAATTAAAAAATTGGAAAAAAAAAGACCAATGTTGTATGTTCACACATATCATATACCTAGAAACAGAAGGTAAAATGATTGTTGCTGGAGGCCCAGGGATAAAAAGGAGATGCTGTCTAATGGCTATAGGTGAGCTTTTTTAGAAGATGAGCTGTTTTCTGTAGATCACACAAGGAATGGCAGTACATACCTGCAATTGCAGCACATGGAAGGAAGGCGGAAGCTGGAAGCGTGAGAACTGAGAATTTGAGGACATCATGGGTTACACAGCAAGCTCAAGCCTAGCCTGGGCTACATAGTAACATCTATCTCAGGAAGACAACACAAACTAAACATATTTCTAGAGACTCGTTATTCAACAATGTTTATCTACTTAACACTACTCAACTATACACTTAAAAAATGGTAACTGTCGTGTTATGTATTTTTGGTATAATTTTTGACTCACTACACAAACAGAAGTTTGCCAAGTTTTATGCAGTCTTCAGGATTTTGTCAAAACATGGAAAAACGTCCCCAAAGAAAAGGCTTAGTTCGCTAAGACCATAAAAGCGTATAACCTCCTTAAAGGAGAGTCTTGGATAAACAACCATTTTCAGATATTCACAGCAGCAGAGGGGCTCAAACTTGGCCCGGACTGGGACAAGCATCAGTGTACATGATTAGGAATCTCCGGTGGTTGGCCTAATCTGAGTCATAGGCATTTGCGGAAGTTGTGTATCAGAGGATTGTTTACTTATTGATAAAGCTGAACTGTCAGAGCAGAGCTGGCTGGAGGTCTCCCTTGCCTTGAGTCCTTCCCCAACAGGCTTGCTTCTTGGTTGCCGCAGAGCTCTAAGCTCACCTATTAACATCTCAGAGTTTCCTGGGGAGCAGAACTTACTGTTCCAGCAGAGGTCTGGGATTGGCCTCCGGGGCTTTAGCTTTGGGCGATAGGTTTATCCTTGAACATATTATATCGCCATGTCCAGGGAGGCACTGTCATGTGACTTGATGCTCTCTGCAGAGGTAGGAAGTGGATGTTGCAGGCAGGTAGACTGGCAGGTGTCATACCTGCAGGCTAAGATGGGTCTGAAGCATCAGCAGGATTAGGTAAAATGAAGGGCAAGTGGGCAGCCAAGGGCGCGGAGGCTGAGGCTGTCTTTGAAGGGTCTAGAGCAGTGGTTCTCAACCTGTGGGTTGCCTACCCGATGGGGTCAAATGACCCGTTCACAGGGGTCACATATCAGATATCCTGCCTATTAGATATTTAATTATAATTCACAACAGTAGCGAAGTTACGGCTATGAAGTAGCAACAAAAATACTTCTATGATTGGGAGTCACCATCGCCTGAGGAGCTGTTTTAAACGGTTGCAGGCCTGGAAGGGTTAAGAACCGCTGGTCTAGAGGATGACAGAGACAGACAGGAAGGAGACATAACAGAACCAGGGGAGTGATGTGGAGAGGGGAGTGTTGAGGGTATTTAACTTCATGATCAGGGGTCTTGTCAGTCTCTGCTGAGCCCCTGCCCCATACCATTGGGTAGAACCTGGAACTCCACAGAGCTTCTTTTTCCTGAGGGAGGTGAAGATGACAAACACCCGCTCCCGCGGTCATTTGAATGTGATGCAATGCATGATGTTCAGCAACTGTCAGACATCCAGAGTTCAGCTGCCCCTGCTTTCTCCTCAGTACACAGGTTGGCCTATCAAATCTCATTATCCCTCATTGAAGAGAAGCGGGCATGGCGTATCATGGTTTCCTGCTCTTTATCCTATGATGTATATCCACCAGGCTGGCCTAGAACATCTTCCCTTATCCTATGCTTTCCCTCCAGAGGCCAGAAACACGGTTTTATTACCTTCCGGTGTTCGGAGCACGCTGCCCTGTCTGTGAGGAACGGCGCCACCCTGAGAAAGCGCAATGAGCCCTCCTTCCACCTGAGCTATGGAGGGCTCCGACACTTCCGTTGGCCCAGATACACTGACTATGGTAAGAGAGCAAAGTCTCACTGTATTGTAATGCATCCCAGAGTATGAGGGACAGTGACTTCCTTTAATGCTACATAGTCTGGAGGCCCCTCTGAACATGGCCCCTTGTCAAACTCCTGCCCACTGTTATCCCACAGCTACTTTTTTCTGTGGCTGACATCTTGCTTTTTCTTCTGGCCTGTGGTCCTCCCTGAGAGTAGCTCTAACCACACAGTCGCCTTCCTGTTCTCCTAAGAAGGTACAGTCTGTGCTCTCAGCCACCCGGCAGCTCCCTGATGACCCTTGACAGGCAGGAGCTTGGCACTTAATAGAGGACAGATCCAGTGCCTGTATAATTTGTACACTGCTTGGTGGGAAACAAAGAAACATGACACAGAAACAAATGATTTGTAGAGGAGAGCCCATGGTAGCCTGTGTGATACAGGTAATCCATCGTGAGACTTAGTTTCCCCATTTGTATGAGATAGATCCATTAGCATTTCTAGGATGTTGGCCGGAAAGGAGTTGTAGGATGCTCTGTTCAGGAACCCATTGCTCTACAACAGGAACATGGAAGCCATGAGGTCTTGTGAACATGGAAGAAATGTCACAGCAGAATGGCCATTGGCGCTGTGATAGCGCCCACTATGGCACTGTGACACTCTGGCCATCCCAGTTCCTTGAGGTCTATTACTCTGGCCATCCCAGTTCCTTGAGGCCTATTACCCTGGCCATCCCAGTTCCTTGAGGCCTACCCTCAGTGGTAGATTTGCTGGTTCCAACTGAGTTTCTCACCACCTCACCTCTCACTGGCCCACAGATCCCACATCTGAGGAGTCCCTTCCCTCATCTGGGAAAAGCAAGTACGAAGCCATGGATTTTGACAGCTTACTGAAAGAGGCCCAGCAGAGCCTGCATTGATATCAGCCTTAACCTTCGAGGAATACCTCAATACCTCAGACAAGGCCCTTCCAATATGTTTACGTTTTCAAAGAAAAGAGTGTATGAGGAGGAAAGCGAGCGAGCAAGTGAGCGTGAGAGATCACACAGGAGAGAGAAAGACTTGAATCTGCTGTCGTTTCCTTTAAAAAAACAAAAAACACAAAAAACAAATCAATGTTTACATTGAACAAAGCTGCTTCCGTCCGTCCGTCCGTCTGTCCGTCCGTCCGTGAGTTTCCATGCTGTTGATGTTCCACTGCCACGTTAGCGTCGTCCTTGCTTCCAGCGGATCGTCCTGGGTGTACCTCCAAGTGCTGTCAGTCGTCCTCTGCCCCTCCCACCCGACTGACTTCCTTCTGTTAGACTTGAGCTGTGTTCACATAACATCTTCTGTCCGTAGAGTGTGATGATGAAATTGTTCCTTGTGAATAGAATCAGGAGTTAGAAACTCATTTTTAATTGAAGAAGAAAAAAAGTATATCCTTAAAAAAAAAGAAAAAAAAACAAAAACAAAAAAAAAACAAATGTATTTATGGCTCAGATCTACTGTGCCTGAGATTATCGTATTGCTTCCCTGATTGTTTAACTATGCACTGTCACGAGGTGTTTGCTGCTGAGCTGCACAGCCTGCTGCCCTGGTCCATGTAGTCCTGGAGGTACTTACTGGGTGGCCACTAGGTCCCCACGAAAGAGGGGCTTGCTGTCACAGGTGTGAAGAAGAGAGAGGTGTCTAGGGATCTTCTACCAAGTCCTGGTGTTTTTTATTTTGAGTGAGTTCCACTCAAACTGTAATGAGAATCCCTTTCCCCTGTCTACCCACACTTGGAGGGCGCCTGTTTTTAGTGCTCAGACCCTTGAGTGCCTGTAAGGAAGGTGGGGTAAGCTGTGTTAGACCCATTCCACACGGAAAGAGGATATCGTGCCCCGAGAGGTGAAATGTGAAATGTGCCGCCCAAGGTCTCCTGGCCAGGGAGCCGGCAGAGCAGTGATCCGCCCCAGCCTGCTGCACTAGTTAGCATAAAGATGCAAACGTCAGAGGCTGGAGGAGTGGAACTAGCTAAATTGAGCAATAGGCTAGAAGCTTAATAGCTCATGTGAGAATTGGGCCACCAGTTAACTCACCAGCATTAAGGCAAATTCAAGTTTCAGCACAGACTCAGGTATCCCTGAGCTTCGATCCTCAGTGTCCTGCGACTTATCCTGCCTGCAGGTACCCCTCAAGGTTCTGAGATCCCTACAAGCGGTGTGCAGGCTTCACCTAGAGGCTGTCCTTTGGGAGCAGGGAGGGCAACTTGCAGCCCATCCAATATCCTATGGTGTCCCTGCCTGCCCCTCCTCTGTAAAGTTAGAGGTGCCGAGCGAGGGGTTGTACAGGTTGGGGGTGGACAAGGCCCTCCCAAAGAGCATTCACAGGGAGCTCCTCTTCACCCTGTTCTTGACTACTGTCAAAGCCATATCCAGTGTGACATTCTCTGGGTTCCCAGGGGCCCTTCGTGAGGGAGAGCCAGCTAGGCAGAGAATCAATTCTAATGCTTCATATAGATCAGTTCCTCCTTGGTCTTGTGACAGTTTCTTTCTTTCTCCCCCTCCCCACCCATTCATTCATTCATTGTTCTGCCGAATAAGAAAGTTTGAAAGTAAATGATTCATTAGACTACCCAAGCTAAATTAATAATCAGCTGCTAATGACGGGCTTATTCCTTTGATAATTGGTGGTTAATTTTTTTTAAGATTATCAAATACCTCAGTAGAGAAAGTGAGCCATGATCTTGTGCTTGGTGTTGGGAAAAGCCTTCACCTATAGATAAAGAGGCTGGCTCTAGCAGAAATAGGGAAACAGAGTATCTGTGTGTGAGATCCCTTGACCTCCCTAAACCCCAGGTTCCCTTTCTGTGAAACCGACTGAGGAGCAAATTAGACAGCAGAAGTCTTAGCTACTGCCCAGGCAGTATATAGTCACTGTCACACCCCCCCCCCGCCCCCACATCCTTGGAATGCAAACAGAATTAACTGATCATAACACTAATTTTTTAAAGCCTGGTCGTGCTATTAGAATACACAGTGCTCTAGGCAGGCATTATTAATTGGTTGGTGTTTAACTGATTTGACATCCTGTTCTAATCTTTGGAAGACTATCATTGTAGAGCCATATGCTGGCTGGCTTTTATGCTGGCCATTCCTGTCATAACCTGATCCATGAAAAAAAAATGCCCCTGAAGCCATTACTTAGTAGGAGGACTCCCAAACTATTACAAAACAAAGTAGTATAGCAAAGGGGGGGGGCACAGTAGAATATGGAAACAAAACTGGAGAAGGTGTGGCCTCTAAGGATAGATCCAAAAAGGGACTTTTCACAGCTCAGACCCAATCGTTCTGAATTCCTTTATAGTTATTCGTGCCTAGCGTATGGTAGGCACATGGAAGATGGGTATGGAGTGGAATGGTTCTTCAGTTGTATCCACTAAAACCGGGGCTCTAATCACAGGGGAAAGCCAGTGATCACCGAAACCATCCAAAGGGAAAGGGACCAGACTTAATCTGGAGAGCCATTTGAATTCTGACCCCACCAAGAACTTCTTTTGTGACTTTACGAGTCCCTTCTTCTTGGGCCTCAAGTGTAGAAGTTGCCCAGGGAACCATGGGCTCTTATCTTACCATCTGCTCCCACAGCTACACTGAAGCCAAATGATGGGTCTGGAGTAAAAGAACGAATTCTTAATAAACACTAAGTCTTTCTCTCCCCAGCCAGGGTTAACTGGAGCTGACCAGTCAGTTCACTCTCTGGCACTCAGAGTCACTCAGATGTTGTTCTTGAGCAGAACAGAGCCCTGAGCCCTACCAGAGCCCACTGGTGAGAGCTGATGCCCACCAAGGCTCTCTAGTATTCTCCACTTACCCTCTCATAAAAATGGACTACCAGCTCAGCAGATGACCTCTCTCCCTCTCTCCCTCTCTCTCTGGAAGAGCCATTCGGTGCTGCATATAATTTACCAAGGAGACTGTCAGGCCCCTTCAAGACCGGGAATTAGTCTTGGTCTCTTTCCCATCAAATCAAGGAGTAACCCAGAGGGAGCAGCCGCCATGGACAACCTTCTCGTTGTAGCTGTCGTGATGTGTCTCAATGATGTTTACGTGTGATTGCCGTGATTGCCATAGCTTCCTGTGATAGCCGCCCAGGGAGGGCAGGCTCCGTGTCATATCTCTGCTGTGCTGGTATTTTCTAGAAATGTCTGATCCAATCACTAAGAGGAATTCTTCCATCTCCTTCCTCAGTCACTACAAGGCTGAATCAGAGTCCCCCCTCTCTCTCTCAGGGGACTCTGTTACCGAAGGAAAATGCATCAAATAGGTAAATATGACTGAATGGAATACAGCCAAGGTTCCCACTCCCCATACCCCGACATCACTTGTGGCCCCAGCTAGAAAAATGCTTGAGTCAGAAAGTGCCCATCCTAAGCCTGTGTCTCTCTGTTGATCTTTTAGAGTCTGGTGAACAGCAAGGCCCCAGGGGTGGTGGGAGGACTGCTTTGAGCCAGCCACAAAGACTTAGTCCTCAAGTTCTAATATGGCAAGACATACAATAAGATGACCTCAAGCCCTGCAGGTCAGCATTTGGGGGAAGATGTGATATATCTGCCCTGGCTGCTGTACCCGTGGTAATTGGAGAGGAAGTGCAGGCAGCCCGTTCTTTTTTGCATGGCCAGCTTTCTCCAGGGTCTGTCCCAGCCTTTTGCTGACCCTGCTACTGCAGAGGCGAGGGCGCCTCTCTGTAAACCGGCGTCACCCTTAGAGGGTGTGTTGGTGTGATTCACTGAGGTCAAAAGTATTTTTCTTAATGTTTGATCTTGAGGGGCTGTGATCATCTTGAGAAAGCCATATTCCAGTGTCACGTGTGACAATGGAAAGGGATTGGGTGTGTGATAATAAATAGAATGAACCTGTTGGTGTCATTAGCCAAAGAAAAGGGATTCCTTCACCTTACAAAGCTGGGGTAGAAGGAAACTGACTACTCTTTATGTGCAATATATGTTGATGCTGCCCTCTAATTCCCTGAGGGCTTTGTACAGAGATGAGCTCCAGGACTGTTTGGAGTGTCTGGGGATACAGGGTGAGGGCAGGGAGAGCCTGGGAGAGAAACTTCCATGCACAGAGATGGCCTTGGCCTCTAGAACAGATGGGAGTGTGGGCGGGGTGCCTCTGACTCTAGCTGCGGAACACCGGGACACCCGGAAAGCAGTTAGGCAGATACTTTGCACTAGTCGATGAAAGCACTTTGAGAAATCTGACACTTCAGCCTTGTTCCACACTCTCCTCTGGTAAATTCTGTGTATCCTTTACCTGGGTGAGGTGCCATCCTGGAGGCTAGGTTAAAGGATAGGGAAGGGGGCTGGGTGAGAAAGAAAACAGAGACATCTTTCAGGTGAGCCTGCAGATAGTCCGTCCTTGCCTGGCTTCTTTCCTAGAAGCTCAGGAAACAGAATGATGGGTTTACATCTTGGTACCCACTTTTATAAAAACTGAAGAACAGCCTAACCAATTGCAGTGCTTTACGGAGCAATCTTCCCTTTATGTTTCTTATTTACGGTGTGACCTTAGGCCCCTGTTCCTTGAGCAAATGAGGCTGTCTGATGATAACGTGATAACGGAGCCAGGGGAGCCCAGAGTTCTACTTACTCTCTGGCTAGACCGGGGTGTGTGTATGGGGGAAGGGCACTCTCTTCAAGGTCATCAACCTCCAATAGGATGAGATCCACGCAGTCCTGGCTGAGGTGCCTTCTATGAAGAGGCTAGCTCCCCAGGACAGATCCAAGCCATAGTCTATTGTGGGATGGTAAAGAATTAACCCTCCTTGCCTCGTTGACAACCTCCAGTTTCCAGCTAGCCTTGTCATCGTCCCCACCGAACAGCTTTTAATCTGAATGTTGTGACCACTTGGCCGTCTCTTGCTTGCTTGCGGATAATACTAGCAATACACTTGTTTTCTCCAAATCACTCAACTTAAGACAGTTTTCACACATTGCTTTCAAATGATTATAAGACACATGGGCCGCAGGAGGCATGGATCACACTGCATATGTTTGGGGCAGCTTTTATTTTATTTTATTTTTGAATCTTTAATGGTATAGCAGCAGTGACCAAGCCTTTGGGATTTGGGGAGACAGGTTTTTCACAAAGCCATTTCATCAGAATGCCTTGACTATTGGAAGGAGTATGGAATCCATATGCCCAAATCAAGGGCCTTGCAACATATGGTTTCTAGGCGATCAGTCTCTACAACAGCTCCTCCGAAAGATATTCATGTGGCTACAACCCCTCGTGCCATATTTTTATTTCATCAAAGGATTCTCCAAGGAAGCCTTAATGAGCCTCCTTTCTCCCTTTGCTGGTCCAGGGTAGTGTCCTTGTGGAGGGGCTTGGTCAGCACTTTGCCTTATCAATGTGTGGTCGCCAACCTAGTGGCCAAAGACTGGTGTCCACCAGACACCAAGAGGGAAGGCAAAATAAGTTCCTTTGGTCAGCCACCATGCCAGCCAACATTAACCTGGCAGTGAGATATAGCAACACGAATGAGTTGCCCAATGTGTTCAACACCAACTCAGAAAATCGTCAGCTGCTTAGCAGCTTATGCGGTCCAGGAAATGCACTAGCTATCCAGTGGAAGAGGGGATGGGGTTGAACCCAGCACCCACATGTCCCGAGGGGTTTACTGTAACTGCAATACTGGCAGCCTAGCTGCCAACCTTGTTAAGTGAACCTCTTCTAGGTGGCCCACATGGCACCTTGGGGACAAGTGAAGAAGTTATGTATGAGGATTGGGGGAAAAGGGGGCCCTGGCCATGACCTTTGATATTGTCCACCGAATAGCCAAACAGGTTTGTTTGTTTGTTTGTTTGTTAAATTTTTTTGTTTTCTTGTATTTTGTATTTTCAAATCTCGTCCAATGTTTTTTTGTGTTAGGAATAATAAGTCATAAACTATTCCCACCTTGGTTTCTGAAGGGGTGTTCTGATTCCAGTTGAAACAGGTTGGAAGTCTCAAGGGAGCATGGTCTGAGGACTCCATGAGACAGGGCAATGAAGCCTGTGGGGTTCCCAGTGGTTGCTAACTCTAGTGCAAGTGACTCCAGAGGTTCGCACCTGCCTCCTTGTCTCCTACATCCTTTAAGCACTGGCCTAAAGCACGCACTTTTGTTAGAAGCGGCTGCTGAGGTTGAAACCAAGACTACCCAGCTCCCTAAACCCTAGGTTTCAAGAGACGCTGTCTGTGGCTCGCCTTAACGGACTGGGCAAGGTGGTTTCTCTGCTCCCTTCCAACAGATCCAAATCTTGGACTCGAAACCCTTTTCTCTTCATGTGACCATGCAGCCTAGAGAACTTTGAGCAATAGGGAAGCCAGGGCTTTCCTTGGCTCTACGACAGGGTCAAACCAGGGAATGGCTAAACTTGAGAGGTTTGGTCATACCCGGGATACTACTGTAGGGGGCATTATGTATTATGGAGCTCAACAAGGTAACTGTAGCCTGGGGTGCGTGAGTGTAAGGCTGTGCATGTGTGTGTGTGTATGTGTGTGTGTGTGTGTGTGTGTTACATTGATGCATTTCTTGAGAAAGGTGCAAGAATTTCACCTATACAGAGGGACACATCTGCTTTATTATTTATAATAGAAGCTAAATTTTAATTTTTTAAAGGACACTGCTAATGATTGAAAAATCGAGTTTTTAGTTTTGCTATTTTTTTTAATTGGTAGAAGATTTTTATATATTTTTTTTCCATTTCGTTGGGTTGTGTCCTTATTTATATAAATACTATATCTGTGAGAGGCGAGGAAGAAGAACTTCTTTGCTCTTAATTATTGTGGTTGTCATTGTCCCTATTTTGTTTCCGGCGTGATTTATCCGTCTTACCTTCTAAATGAGCAACCGTTTTCCTGTATTTGTACATTGTCAGATTCTATAGTTTCGTAGATAATTTAACCAAAATTGCTCTATGTATTATTATTCTGTGAGTATAAAATTCTATTTTAACGGTCTGTAAATACTTCGGAACTGGCTTCTTTTCTCAGCTCCCGCTAGGGAGCTATTGTTTACATCACAAAAAACTGTAGAATCTCTATGCTCATGTACTGTAAATAGTGACGTGATCTGCTTATAAATAAACCGAACAAATACACTATGGAAATTAAAAAATACCACCCACAGTCCTGCCCAGAAGTGTCTTTCTTTATTGGTCCTGCAAATTCATTTTGTGTATGATGGAGGGTCGGGGAAGGGGGTGGGAGGGACTCTGTTCACTAAATGAGGGAGTCCTGATCCAGTCTTGTTCAGAAAAAGTCTTGGCCAATGCGTGGCTTGGGTTTTGTTTGGTTTCTATTCGTCCAGTACTGGGAATTGAACTCAAGGTCTTGCATGGTAGTGCCATGGAGTTATATCTCTGTACCTTTTAAATTTTATCTTGAGACTGAGCCTCACGAAATTGCCCTGTCTGGTTCAGAACTCAGTATGTAGTTCAAGTTGGCCTCAGCTTACATGCCTCAGCTTACATGCCTCAGCTTACATGCCTCAGCTTACATGCCTCAGCTTACATGCCTCAGCTTACATGCCTCAGCTTACATGCCTCAGCTTACATGCCTCAGCTTACATGCCTCAGCTTACATGCCTCAGCTTACATGCCTCAGCTTACATGCCTCAGCTTACATGCCTCAGCTTTGTGACTAGTAGACGTATTGTTACACAGGACCGTGCTGGGGCCTCAACCAGCTTCTCTCTCAGCCACGTCAAATATAGTGACCAAAACCTAGCAGAGCTAACCCTGTGCGCTCTAGGACAGCGTCTCTTCAGTACAGTCACATCTCTTCTCCTTGCAGCTTAACCATGCTTAGGGACATGTCTTTGCTTGGAAAGGGTCACGTGTCACAGAGCAGAAAACACAGCTCAGGATTAAAAGACTGAAGTCTAGGCACATCCTGCCTGCCGTAACAAAACCTGAATGTTTGTTCATTCCCACATGTGCTCCAGAGAGAGGCACAGCTAGCTCTGCAACGGAAGTCACAGGATGTAAGTAAGACACACAGCCTTCTTTGATCTTGGACATCTTCTGGAAGAAGGCCAGGGAACCGGGCTGTAACTCCAGCCTCCTCCTCTGGCCTTCAGTTTTCCTGCTTTATTTAAAAGGGAGCATTAGAATAGACTTGTGGTCCACAGTTTAGGGGAAACTATGCGCTTCCCTCTCCTTGAGGCCACTGCTTTAATATAAGCATCTGCAGAACCAACCCCCCAGTCTGGGAGGAAGGCGTGTCTAAGAGACAGTCATTTATGGAAGGCAAGCGGGTGTTATGCACCAACCCCCAGGGTGGGGTGGGGGTGGGGATAAGAGAATATGGGGCAACTGACCCTGTCTTTTCAAGGAAGCCACTGGCAAGGGAAAAAGAACTGAGGGCATACAGGTTGTTAAAACAGCCTCTTCAGCTGTGCCTGCACACAGTGGGGATGCTGATGGTCTAGCTCATCTCAGGCATGTAGGCAGAGCAAGGCATCACTCTGAGCCTTCAATTTGGCCTGTGTTCGAGCTGTTAAAAGCTGAAGGTGGGAAACAATAGAAACAAAGTTTGAATTTTAGCAAGCATGGCAGATACTTTTTACAATCTCTTGTGCGTGTTATCGAATTGACAACTCTTGGTTTCTTTTTTTTACCGGCTGGATAAGTTTTGATTGTGTGAACGATAACTCTGCCAGGCATGACAAACTTAAATGTAGTCCGGTTTTTTAAACCAAGAGGGACTCTTAATTGAACAGAAGGTCTGCAATTGAAATCAATGGAAAATTTGAGAACAAAAAGTAGATCTTAGTAAAAGGAAGCAAGCAAAAACCAAACAGAACAAGCGCATTCAACATGTGAAATCTGGATTAAGCAAAACTTTATTTTCCACTATGTATGTTTTGTGTGTGTGTGCGTGTTTGCACTCGCGCATGTGTTGGTAGGTACTGGGACAGAAATCAGGTCAGCAGTCCTACTGGGAGGAGCCTTTACCTGCTAAGACATTGCACTGACACCATTTTTTTCCCCTTGTTTGGAACTTTTCTGTGTAAACCAGGCTGGCCTCAAATTTACGGACATGCTCTTGCCTCTACCTCCTGGGATTAAAAGTCTGCACCACCACACCCAGCACAAATAGTCTCTTAGAGAGTTTTGGGACCATAGGGGGTCCTTGATTCAGAGTTTTTATCACAGCTGGGTTTCCTAGGCAACAGACTCTAACCCACCCGGAGCTAGACTGGCCCTCCACAGTTGATCCAGATTGGGCAATGTGACCACACTCGTCCGCCTCAGACATAGATTCTCCCTGAAAAATGCAGAGTACCCTGCAGCCGAGGAAACCCCTGAAGGTGCTGTCTGCTGAAGCCCCAAGTCCTCCGATGGTGGCTATCTGAATATACTCCACAGCTGGGTGTGAAGCCTTCATCTCCGTGTGACAGTGTTGTGCTAGAAAAGACTCTGTTCATTTAAGGATGGGTAACTTTCCCCTTGAGGTGGGGTCTTGCTGTATGGACCAAGACCTTTGAAACTCCTGACTCCCCCTTTCTCTTTCCCCAGTGCTGGGATTGCCCGAATGTGCTACCACATGAGATGTGTGACCTTTAAAGATGCTTATTCCTGTAAAGATGCATAAAGTCCTCTGTGGAGGACTTTATGCATCTTTACAGGACTGTGGAGGAGTGAAGTCATGTGTGTGGAAATTTTTCATAAATAGCTTGGCTAAGCCTTGGGCGGTAGTGAACCACAGAAGTTGGAGGATGGAGAGTTTAAAGCAAGCTGGGTCTACATGGTGGGAATCAGAAAGGAAGGAAGGAAGAGAAGGAGGGAGGGAGGGAGGGAGGGAGGGAGGGAGGGAGGGAGGACTACATGAAGGAGGAAAGGGAAAGAGAGAAATTGAAAACAAGAAGACATATGAAGCACACATGACCAGAGCTTGATGTTCAAATCTGGGGTAAGTTTGTGGGTATTTGATGTATAATTCTGTAGTTTTGGAAATTAGCAAACACTTCTATAATAAAACACTAAGTTTGAAGAGCTTATAAGAATTACAAGCATTATAAGAACAAAAAATTATCAAGTCAGTATATGAAGCCTAGAATATTGGGCTAAACTCGATAGACTTTTAAAAATTAAACTCAATCTCTAAACCCTGTGTGATGGTGCGTGCTTTTAACTCAGAACTCAGGACTCAGAGGCAGGTGGATGCCTGTGAGTTTGAGGCCAGCCCAGTCTACATACAGAGTTCCAGGCCAGTGAGACCTGTCTAAAACGAACAGAACAGAACAGAACAGAACAGAACAGAACAGAACAGAACAGAACAGAAAAGAACCAATATCTAAGACCATTTGATGATATAGATGCCTGCTGTGTTTGCCAACACTTCTCAACTCCTGATTCTTTAACTGTCCAGTGCCCAGGTGACCTCTTCCTTCCTGAGGGCTATACCCCCTGCCCGAAGCTCGGTCAGCTATTGGATACAGCAGGACTTAGATGCAGGTGCACCCCCTGGACTGGGGTTCCCTCCTGGCTGGTTCCCGGAAGCAGCTGTGAAGGACAGGAAAGTACACAGCAGGTCAGAGGAGGCTGCAGGAACCCTGCCTTGGACCCTTTGGGACCAAGTTCAAGGCTTGGCATCAGACAGAGAGTCAAGAGAAGTAGAGGAACCAGAGCTCCTTCCCTACTGAGAAGCCCCACAGAGTGATGCTAGCCAACACCTGTGAGACACCTGGGAGCTGTAGGGACTGGCTTGGGGGAGAGAACTCCCAGAGGACAGTTCCCAGTTCCCTCCAGCCACTTTCATCTAGTCTACTGGTGCGGCCCGATCTTGAACTTTTTAAAAATAAAAGCTGAGAAATCTCTTTTTGTTTGTTAGATCTGGAGTATCAAGATGTGGATGGCGAATTCACAATGAAGAAAAAGCTCCTGGGTTTGCTTTGTACTGCTGTTTTAAAAAGGAAAACGGGCCGGGTGTGGTGCACACCTTTAATCCCAGCACTCGGGAGGCAGAGGCAGGTGGATTTCTGAGTTCGAGGCCAGCCTGGTCTACAGAATGAGTTCCAGGACAGCCAGGGCTATACAGAGAAACCCTGTCTCGAAAAAACAAAAACAAAAACAAAAACAAAAAAGGAAAACGGAGGCCTCATGTTTATGCAAACCTGCTCCTTTTCCCAAAGACACCTCATAGGCTAGCAAAAGCCACCCACGGAGGCAGTGATATATACGAGACCCCGGGGAGATAGCAAGGGTGATCCCGTCTTCAAAACTGCTCTTTTGCCGAGCGTGGTGGCGCACACCTTTAATCCCAGCACTCGGGAGGCAGAGGCAGGCGGATTTCTGAGTTCGAGGCCAGCCTGGTCTACAAAGTGAGTTCCAGGACAGCCAGGGCTACACAGAGAAACCCTGTCTTGAAAAACCAAAAAAAAAAAAAAACAAAAAAAAAAACCCTGTTCTTTTAAAATACCCCCCTAGCCTGCTCATAGAAGAACTGGGGACCAGACATGGTCTATGCTGAGAACAGAAGGATGCAGGCCTGGGAAGTCAGGCAGCCCATGGCAGGGACAAGAAGCCAAGTCCTGTGAGGAGGCAGAACACACAGCTAGGCAAAGAGCTAACTCGGGAGAACGGAGGTGATCGTGTCACATGATGCCACATGATGGGAGCCCAGAGAAATTCCATCTGATGCTAGGATCAGTCCTGTGTTCTGGTTCTTTGAAGTCTTGGCTTCTAGTCCCTGCTCCACCCCGACCAACTTCTCTTCCTTTGTCAATCTGTTTCCATCTCTCCCTCTCTCTCTGATTACATTTATTAGTTGGGGTGGTACACCTGCCACAGCCCGTGTGGAGATAAGAGCGCCACTTTTGAGAGTCAGCCCTCTCTTCCACCTATTCAGGTCTCTTGTTTCTGCTATTCTGTGTACCCCAGGCCTCTGAGCTACCCCCCCCCCCATCCCGATGTAGAAACGCTGGAGGTGCAGACTTGTGCTGCTCTATCAGATTTGCACAGCAAGCGCTTTTCTTAGGGGAGCCATCTTGCTAGCTCCACCCCTTTTTGTTATTGTGTTTTGTTTGCTTGCTTTGTTATGATTTAAGAGAAGGCTGGCCTTAAAATTCAAAGTGCTTCTCCTATCTTTAGCCTCCAGAGTGCTGGGATCACAAGCATATGGCCCTGTGCTTAACTTCACACAATGCCACTGCATACCTGGTTATGTATGAGTGTGTGTGTGTGTGTGTGTGTGTGTGTGGAGGGGAGGTGGGTGGGTGCACATTCATATGATTGAGTTCAGATGTTGCATGCTATGGTACACATGTACAAGAAGGTCAAAGGACAACTTCAGGTGTCAGTCCTCACCATATTTCAAATAGCATTTCTTATTCATTATTTGAGGCTAGATGGCCTGTGCGCCCCCCCCCCCCTTGGCATCTGACTTTATGTGAGTTCTGGAGATCTGGCCTGAGCCATCTCCTTAGCCTACATACACACACACACACACACACACACACACACACACACACACACTATTTAATGTGAACATGGATAGGCCCCCTGCTGGGCTCTGCCCTGGGTACTGTGGGGGTGGTTCCGAATTTGCCACTAATAGTTTTCCAAGTCAAATGCACTTTGAGTTCATGGGAGATCTTTCCAACCATATACTGAATAAGGGTACTGTGAAGGATAGCTAGCCCTCTTTCACTAGTAGACACAAACCAAACCTCACAGTGGTAAAGCTCAAGTGGACAAATGGCTGGAAAGTCGGATTTTGAAATCCCTTCCAACTAATAATTCCAGGCACAAATGTCTGGAGCTTTAGAATCAGAGTCTACCTTATGTTCAACTACAGGACCCTAGAGCATCCCTCAGCCTCTATCTAGGGACCAGATTCTGTAACATACTGACAGAGTGGCTTGGCCACAATACTTTGCCTCCAGCAGGCTCAGGGCCTTTTCTCACAGAAGGGCGACTACAGTTCAAGCTCGCATGTGCTGCGCGCTGAAAGTGTGCCTGGCCAAGACTCCACCTTGCCTCTGTGCCCACCTTGCCTCTGTGCCCACCTTGCTTCTTTGCCCACCTTGCTTGGCTGCCTGCTGCTTCTGCTTCTCCTCCTCCAGGGCCTTCATCTTAGCCTCGTACTCATCAGCCAGCGCCTTCCATTCCTTGCGGTTGTTAGTGATCCCATCCAGCATGGGTGTAATCTCCTCATGAAACCGGGAGAACTCCTGGGGAGAAGTGCAGATGTACAATGAGCTGGAGGGAGAGAGGGAGGGAGGGAGGGAGGGAGGGAGGGAGGGAGGGAGGGAGGGAGGGAGAGAGAGAGGAAGGAAGGGAAGGAAGGAGGGAGGAGAGGAAGGGAACAAGTCTACTTTATGATCAACTACAGGACCCTAGGACATCCCACAGCCTCTATCTAGGGACCAGATTTTGCCACATACTGACTGCGGGGCTTGGCCATAACACTTTGTCTCCAGCAGCCTCAGTGAAACAGGGGCATTGCCCGAGGACCCTGGATCAAGGTGGAGTCCGTTCTGCCTGGCACTGGAGTGAGCTGCCTCTCACATCTGCTGACACTAGGGAGCCCCTCCTTCCCCTACTTGGAACCTTCCTGTATGGCCATTCCTTCAGGGTGCAATGTAAGTCTTAGCTGTCATTCACTGATCTCACTGATCTCTATTCTTTCACATCCGGAAGTTCCAGGCACCCAAATCTCACTTGATGAGTGTTTCCTCCCATCAGTGGACTTCCTGCAGCTGTTCTTTTTGATGGAGCATTCGACCCTTACACCTTTCCTGGCGGTCCCTATATCCCTAACACTCAGAACCTTTTCTGAACCCGTAGGTAACCTGAGTCCCTATTGGATGTCCCCAAAGCCCTCTCTAATCAATTCCCACTTCCCTGTAATGACTCTCTCTGCCGCCTCTCCCACAGGATGACACCTAGAGATGGCAGGAATACTTCCTGGGTCATCCGAAGTCAACCAAGACTTAATCGTGACCAGACCTTGTGTGTCTATGAAGCATTGATGAGCCACTTACTTTGACCCAGTAAGGATACTTGAGGACGTTGAGATCCCTAACTTCTTATGGAACTAGTGTCATGAGACGTTGGATACCCAGTAAAATAGAGGAGACCCGAAGACTCGGGACGGGGGTTACACCCAACAGAGGACGCTCCTGAGCTTGTAGTGAGAGAGACTGGAGTGCAGGTTGATGAAGAAGGTTTGCTCAAGTGAGGAGAGTCCATTGTACCGGGAGCCAGGCAGGGCTTACTGTGCCCAGAGATGCCTGAGTTGTGGTCTAAGCTCTACCACAAGCTGTGTGACTTTAGGATGGTCACTGCCAAAGCTCTCTTTCATCTGCATAGAAGGGTGAAATGGTACCTACCCTAGAGTAGTTGGGATTAAGCGGGTAAATATGAAGCTCAGAATCACCATTCATAACTCTACTGCAGGCAGTGTGAGCATTGGCCATGCTGTCCTGTTGAGCAGATGGCCTTCGGTCTGTGTAATGACAGAGATGCTTGTGGAAAGCCCTGGCCTGGGTGTTAGGTGAGCCACCTTTAGTCCTGCCCCATAGGTGGGTCCAGAGATGCTGGCCCTGTCGCATCCTTTCTGACCTCTGTCTCCTTATATATAATGTGGCCAAAAGAAAAATAATTCACAGGAGGTAGAGTCAGGCATGGTGATGTAGTGATGTTACACCAACACCTTGGAGGCTGAGGAGGCAGGAGGATAACAAGTTGGAGATCAGCCTGGGCAACAAAACGAAGAGGCAACAGATAGATAGTGGAGATGGATTAGGCAGTGGTGGGCCTCTCAAGAAGGGACTAACCTAGACAAGAACTCCCAGAGAAACTCTGACTTACCTTTTCACAATGGCATTGTGTCCATGAAAGCACGCTTAGCCATTTGTCCCATGAGTATTTATTGAGCAAAGAGAAGGAATGGACCCCAGGCTTCAGCCAGAGGTACCGTCATTCCCCTCTGTAGAGAGATCCCAACAACCAAGTGCCACTGGAGATGACAACTGTTCTGCAAAGCATCATGTGATTGCCCTGCTGCCTGCTGGGCTCTGAGGAAGCCTACCTTATAGACAAAAGTGCACACAAAGTCAATGAAGCCAACTTGAAGCTTGGGGAGCTCATCCGCCTTGTTTCTGTCCATCATGGGCTGTGGTGGGAGAGAAAGGGTTAATGGCATGGGGCCATAATAGGGGGCCGACCCAAGAAACACTCTTGCAAAAAAGGAAAGAAGAAGAACTGGGAGTGGTAGGACCAGGCTGTAATCACGTGTTCAAGGTCACCCTCAACCCGTAGTGAGCCTAAAGCCAGCCTGCCCTGTGTGAGACTCTGTTTCAGAAATAAAATAAAATAAAATAAAATCCTAAACTCACCAAGCTTCCAGATTTGACTAGCAATTTGGAGGAAATATGGAAGACAGAGGAGAATGTGTTAATGAGCATGCAGAATGTAAGTGACCGAGACAGAATGTGGGAAACCCTAGCCAAACAAACACCCACTGCCTTTAACAATTACTTACGTGGGGGGGGAGGGGGAGAGAGGGAAGGAGGGGAGAGAAGAGGAAGGAGGAGTGGAGCTAAGGCGCTGCTGCTTCTGGGAGGCTTCAGAGGTGGAGCCATGAAACAGAGAAGACAAGCAGGGACAGGACATGAGGTGTGAGGTGCTGTTAAAGTATCAGGGCAGATGTTGTCAGTGTGACATGTTGCTGGCTTTAGCTATGTTTTTTAAATCAAATCTCCTCTCTCAGAGATACACGCTCAGTGTTTAGAAAGAAATGGCAATGTCTGGGAGATTCACATAAAATACCCCAGCCAAACGGGGCGGGTTGGGGGGGGCAGGGGCGATGCGGGTTGGGGGGGGCAGGGGCGATGCGCTGAGCAGAATAGGTAAACTGGCTTTGCTAACTGTTGACTCTGGCTGATGGGACTGAGAGATCACTAACTAGTCAGCCAACATTCCAAAATGTTAAAAGAAGATGGTGGCGGCGCTGGGACCAAAGTAGACTATGACTGCTCAGCCCGAGAGGTGTCAGAGATGAATATTAGCAAGTGGCCTAGAGAGCATTCTTTATCATATTTTGGCAAGGAATGTGGTTGTTCCCCTCCCGCTCTCCCACCCCCCCCAACCCACCCTCTCCACCCCCACCCCCACCCCTCAAGTCCTTAAAATCTGCCTAAGGCAAGAGAAGAGAGGAAGGAGGAGGGAAGACACATCCGCAGGGCTCTCCCTTTGGGGCTCTCCCTTTGGGGCTCTCTGAGTTCTTTTTGACACTCCACCTGTTCCACCTGCCCTGCCTTTCCCTCTCCCTGGACTCCCACTGAAGGCTAAGGTGGTGACCAGTGAGCCCTCAAGCACTCCCACAGTTCAGCCTGTTTCCCATTCCTTGTTTATCTTTTTTACTAGGAAGCAGCAGGGCTTCCTAGTTTCACTCTCAGGCCTTTGGGGACAGTTCCTAACTGTCAGAAGCCAGCTGACTGGCCCAGCCAAGTCAGCTCTTGGGTGGCGAGATAAGTTCCCAAATAGACAAGCTTCCTCTAGTTGGCTCTGTGCAGTTAGAAGGGAGCCAGAGTAAGTGGCCCCTGTTCCTCTGTCTCTGAAAGAGCATCAGTTTGGTATCCACTGGTCAGGCTCTACATAGCTAAGAACCCACGTGTTGACAGCAAGGCTCTCAAACTGCAGAGAGGTAGGTAAATAATTGTAGAGCACATATCTCTGTCCCCCACCCCCTGTTTCTGTCCTCAAAGAATGAGGTTGAGGGCTGTCTAGAAACCAGGTACCATCTCAGAGAACCACTGTGCTAGGAAGAGATCATCCCTAAGTAAGGTCACACAGCCCTGTGTCATTGGTCACACCTCTGGGGCAGGAAGAAGTGGTAGTCTCTGGACATCCATCTGACACACCCTCCCTTTGACTACTCACAATGGGATTCTGCTGCAGCACTGTGCGTTCCAGGTCACCTTGCTCCCAGAATTCAGCAGCCACCAGCAGAGCCACCTGCAACCGATGGACCCGATAACACACGCACAGCCCAACACCCTACCCCTACTCCCACTTCATTTGTGTTTCAAGCTCAGCCAAAGAGGAAACCCTGGTACTCCCACTCATCCCTGGAGAGCTGGAGGGCTGAGAGGGTCCAGCCTCAGTAACTGTGGTCAGCAGTACTGAGCTCCCTCTGCCAGGGCAGGAAGAGTCCATACCTTGCTCTGTACTTCCCAGGGCTTGGTGATGGCTGAGAGATCACAGGCAGTCATCATCATGGCCCTGAGGCAAACAGAATACTCTTAGTCCAAAGCCATTTAAAGCTACAACCCAGTTAATTTAAATGCCCTCACTTTTCTCTGCCCGCTTCCCAGTAGGTAACTCCACCATTTTGTGAGCCCTTGCTCATTCTTGTCATTGTATCTGGAGTTTGAAGTCAGAGGTTGAGTCCTGCCTCTGTATATAATCAGAGGTTTGCCATTGGGCTCAGCTCTCTTAGGATCCGCTTTCCTGTCTGTAAAGATAGTCATGCTTCCCTCATAGATTAAACACAAGGCTAAGTGAGACAATGAACATGAGATGTAGCCCAGACATGGAGTGTTTGCAGTGAACTCGCTGGGTATCCATCCCTGTTGAAATCAAGTTGGGCCCTTACTCTATATCATATAAACTGCTTTCTCAGGCTGTGCCTTGCCCTGAGTGACTCCATTTTACTGAAGAGACAGGAATCTGCACTTTGCTGGACACACAAACATCACTTCCTATCTAGCACCACACATGCGATACAGATTGATGGTTTATTCCCCAAAGCAAAAAAGGTGTCAGGTTGAAGAGATGGCTCAGCCATAAGAACGCTTGCCTTGTAAGCATAAGGACCCGAGTGTTGATCTCCTGCACCCATGCACCAAGCCAGGCATAGTGAGATGTCCCTATAAGCCAAGCCCTGGAGGCAAGGGAATGGGGAGCCCTCAGATTCACTGGCCAGCCAGATAGCCAACAGGGAGCCTCGGGTTCAGTGAATGGTCCTGTCTCACATGGATGGGAAGGCAGGCCATGAATTCCTACACAGTGGGGACAGCAGAGAGTAGAAGGACCAGGGGCAGGGAAGACTTGGAGCCACCGAGGGGACAGAATGAGAAAACACTCCAGTCAGTTGTTCTGGGCTTTGAGGATGTTCTGGCTAATCTTAGGTCTACTTGACATACAGACTAGAGTTATCTGGAAGGAGGAAACCTCAAGTGAGAAAATGTTCCATACCATCCAGCTGTAAGGCATTGTCTTACTCAGTGATGGCTGGAGGAAGGTCCAGCTCATTGTGGGTGGAGCCATCCCTGGGCTGGAGATCCTGGGTTCTCTAAGAAAGAAGGCTGAGCAAGCCAAGGGAAGCATGCCAGTAAGCAACACCCTCCATCCTACTATGACCTCTGTCTGCATCAGCCCCTGACTCCAGGTTCCAGCCCTGCTTGAGTTCCTGCCCTGACCTCCTTCAATGATGAACAGTGATATGGAAATGTAAGTCAAATAAACCCTTTCTCCCCAACTTGCTTTTTGGTCATGGTGTTTTGTTGAAGCAATAGAACTAAAGCAGAGGTTAAGGCCCATGCTGGGGCTGCACGTGATATGGGATCAGTAAGGGAGGGAGATATGCCAGAGCTGTGTTGTAGTAAGGAACCCCAACCCCCCAAAAGAGGCAAAAAGGCTTGCCTGTGGCCATGCCTACTCGAATGAAGCATAAGAAACTGGGTCAACCTGACTCTGATGTAAGGGCAGGGGTTGGAGAGCAGCAGTGGGGAAAGGCTGGACTTGGACCCAAATCATGTTTAGACATTTTTAGAAGACAATTTTCTTTATGTTTTCATAGGTAGGTATGAGTTTTTACATGCCCATGTGTGCACATGCATGTGTGTCAGCAGGACATCTGTGTGTGCATGTGGAGGACAGAGTTCCAGGTCAGATGTCTTCTCCAGTTGCTTCTCCACTTTATTTGTTGAGACTGAACCTGGAGCTTAATTCAGCTATGCTGGCTGGCCAGAAAGCCTCAGGATTCTTCCTATCTGTACTTCCCCAAATCTGGGGCTACAGGAGCGTACCTCCAGAGATTGCTTTTTAACACAAATGTTAGGGATCTGAACTCATGTTTTTGGGCTTACATAACAAGCACTTTACTGTTATCTGAGCTATCTCCCTCGTCTCAAAGTTGACTTTTATAACTAGTTACCTGTGTATTGGAACATTTTATGCCAGCTGATCCAGGAGGCCACATGGGTCACTCATAAAACATTAACAAGCTTAAATAAAATCTTTAATTATGTAATGTGACATGTGATTTTTAGTGGGTAAGTTTTAAGGGGCTAAGCTTCCAGAAATGCTGTTTCATAGAAACATCTCAAGGCTTTATAGTAACTTCTGTGCCCTCTTTTTAATGTTAGGTGTGTGCACATGTAAACAGAACAGGCAAATAAATAGTCAGCTATGCATACAAGAGTCACCACCTCCCTGGCACTTGTCATTGTCCCCAGGTTAAAACCACAGGTGTGGCTTCAGGAAAGTACAGGATATTTGATTTACTTGGCTAAAAGATCACATGGAAACATTCCTGGAGACTGGGGAAACACACCCATGTGTGTTATAGACAGACTTGGTGTGTGCGTGCTGGAAGAAGGCCATGGAACCCCAGAATAACTAATCCAAACCTCACTCCCTAAAGACAAGGTGTGGCCATCCCCCACCACCATCCCCCGTGTGTCCTAGGGCCCCAGGTACTCTGTGAGGCATGGGGGGGATTCAGGGTGGCCCAGATGAAGCTCATGCTCATTCTAGGCATACAGAGAAGAAAGAACACTCACATGGCAATATGCTAAGGACAGTAAAGTACAAGGCAGGGAAGAAAACAGGGAGGGGAGGGGAGGAGGAGGACCTATAAGTGAGAGCAACTGGTCCTGCCTGGGCCAAGAGATAACAGTAGAACGTGACACAAGGTGGGCATATGAGCTCTCTGCTATGAACCAAATGCTGTGTTCCCCTCCAAATCCATACAATTGAAGCCTTAACCTCAACGTAACGTTTTAGGAAGTAAAGCCCTTTTAGCAGCCAATTCATGTTAGAGTGGGCTATGATGTCGTCATTAACTTGGTAAAGAAGGCAGAGGGAAGACCTAGCACCTGGTAACAGGAAGCCTGGTGGCATTCTGAAGGCCATGAGAGGGAGAACCTCGAGAACTCCTTGGGAGCCTTGTTAAGAGAAGTCAAATCAGGCTGGGCAAAGTGCCGCACACCTTTAATCCCAGGACTTGGCAGGCAGAGGTGGGTGGATCTCTGAGTTTGAGGTTAGCCTGGTCTACAGAGGGAGTTCCAGGACAGGCAGGGCTACACAAAGAAACTCTGTCTTGAGAGAGAGAGAGAGAGAGACCCTAGATGATGCATGGGTACATACCTCACAGCCTGTGGGATGGGGAGAGGTACAGGGCTGCATCCCCCAACTACAGGAAGATTTGAATGGAAGAGGGACAAGATCAGATTTGCACACCACAGGTTTTGTTGTTGAGCTCTGCACCTGGGGAGCTCAGGAAGGAAACCATGAGGGAATGAGCAGGAGGTGGAAGAAATCATCAGGAAAATGCCCAGGGAGTAACAGCAGTTGAAGAGTAAACTCAGCTGGTGGAAGATGGAGGCTGGGGTAGGTAGACCGGTGTGAAGGAGGATGTGTGTACAAGAAATCCCAGGAGGATCTTGAGGGCTCGGGAACCCGTGCCCGAGCCTCTTGTTGGGCCAAAGTCACTAAGGGAGAAGGGATTGTAGTTTAGTGCTTCCACGCAGGGCTATGGAAACAGATCCAGTGGAATCCCTCCAGCCCGTCTTCGCTTGGCTTGCAATGGCTAGAACAAGATGCCTAAGGTCTGACTTCTAGATCAGTATGTAAAATGAGACAGCCTTACCAGGTTAGGACCAGTGAAATTCTGGTTTTGTGGGTCAAAAGGAATTCAGTCATTTCACATGGTCATTCCTCCTGAGAGGTATTAGGGCAAGCACAAAGCATGGTTTTTAATAGTGCCCATTGTCCTCAGCTTCTCGTCAGGTTATCAAATTACTATTTAGGAGGGCAACTGCTTGAAGAGTTCAGCTTCCTCAAGGGCAGCTGAGTTGCTCTTACCTGGTCCATCCACAAAGCCTTCCAGAACTTGGCTGTGAAGCCCAGCTGCCTTCTTCCTGTCCTCTGGCTGACTTTCATGAGAAAGCATTCCTGCTCTCCAGTTTCTAGAACTCTGTAGAACGCTGGCTCAGACCCTCCCTGGGAGGCCTTTCATCAGTGTGAGAATAGTGGATAAGCAGGAGCAGGCCTTTTGTCTTAGGCCACAGTCCTGGGTAAGTCACCAGGACTTTCTGTCTCTCTATATCTCTCTTTTCTCCTTTGTAAAACACTAGACCAAGAGTTGATCGACTTTGTGCAAAGGTCCCAGGGATGGCCATTTTAGGTTTTGCAGAATACGTGGTCTCTATTGTATCTCTCTGTTCAGCTCCATCTGTGATGCAGGAGCAGCCATACATAATAACAAAGTAGGGTGTGCTGGCTAGTCTTAGGTCAATTTGACACATGCTAGAATTATCTGAAAGGAAGGAACCACATTGAGAAAATGCTCCATAAAATCCAGCTGTAAGGCATTTTCTTAATTAGTGATTGATGGGGAAGGGCCCAACCTGTTATGGGTGGTGTCATTCCTGGGCTGATGGTCCTGGGGTATACAAGGAGGCAGACTGAGCAAACCACGAGGAGCAATCCAGTAAGCAGCACCCTCCATGGATCCTGCATCAGCTCCTGTCTCCAGATTCCTGCCCTGTTTTACTTCCTGCTCTGACTTCTTTCTAATGCTAAAGCTTCACATATTTTTGGAAGTTAATGAAAATACCTTAATTTTTAAACTGTTCTTGACAGAAGAAAACCAGATATGGTGATTCGTGCCTATAATCCCAACACTCGGAAGACCAAGGCAGGAGGACTGCTGTGACTTCCAGGCGAGCAGAGGTTAAGAGCTGAAGACAGCCTCAATAAATCAGTCAATAAAGTCAGAAGAAAAAGGAAATGATGATAAATTTTCCAAGTTTATCTTTCTACCAATAAAGTCATAAGATATCATTTGTATTTATTTGCTAACTAATTTATTGATTGATTTTTTTTATGGAGGAAGGCGCCATAAAGGCAAAAGAACCCACAGCTCATAAAGTCAGAATGTAGCTCTCCATAAAATGATCAAATTTTATTTATGGACATAGAAGCTTTAGTTTCTTTTGGTGTGAAATGATATTTTTAGAATTTTCCTCCAACTACTTAAAGATATAATCAGCACCAGGCATGGCAGCATGCACTTTTAATCCCAGCACTTGTAAGATTTGGGAAAACAGATCTCTCTGTGAGGCCAGCCTGATATATATATGGTGAGTTCCAGGCTATTCAGAGCTATGTAGTGAGACCATCTCAAACAAAACAAAACAGCTTGTAATTCCTATGAAATCAAGCAGCAGGCCCTACATCCCAATCTTGAGGATGCTGAGGGCTTCCAACTCCTTGTTTGGCCACAATCAAGAAATGAGAGCTGAAATTAAGAGGAAAGAGAAAGGGCTTGATACGGAGTGGGGAGTCACATCCTTGCCTCAAGAGTTGGTGGGACATCCTGGCCTTAAACTAATTAAGTAGGGGCCTCTGCCCTCGAGGCCACCACCCATGACTGAGCCCCACCAACACCAGCTGAGGAATGGACTCGGGGCACTGGTAGGGAGCACGGAGAGGAAGGGCCATGTTTGAACCATGATCTGGGTTTTCAGGAGACCTCCTTTGACAAAATAATGGCAAACTCGATGGGGAAGACACCTCCAGACAAGCAGAGGGAGGGACTGGCTTTCCTGGATGAGCTGCGGCTGTTCCACCACAGCAGAGGGTCTCTGTTTAAGAAGTTTCCTGTGGTGGGTGGGAAGGAGCTGGAACTTCACGGGCTCTACACCAGAATCACTTCTTTAGGTGGATTCACAAAGGTTTCTGAGAAGAATCAGTGGGGAGAAATAGTTGAAGAGTTTAACTTTCCCAGAAGTTGTTCTAATGCTGCCTTTGCTTTAAAACAGTATTGCTGGTGCCCACCATCCACCAGAGGTAGTAGAAGAGAAAGGATGGGGGGACGTGGACTTGTTAGGTTCTTTGGAGCAACTACCATCTGTGTTGTCTGGAAACTGGCAGTTCAGTTCACAGGTTAGCATGCAGCAAAAGCTCGATCCACTTGCAAACACTTCATGGATACACCAGCCATCCAGTTCAGTAGAATCGGGATAGAAAACAAGAATCAGCAGCGGTGGCATTACCTAGCAGAGACAGCCAGGCCTCAGTCTCAGCACAAGTCAGCAGGAGGGACCATGGGATGCCAGGAAAAGCTCTCAGCTGTGCCTCAGGGAAGTGAGGGTCATCAAATACGTGAGACACAAGCATTGCACAGCCAGCTCTACAAGCAAGCCAAGCTCAGCCTTCTTCACTGTCCATCGAGTCCCGTTGGAGTCCTTTTTACACTCCCTCCAAGCATCATGTGTCTTGCAGGGGTCTATCCTCAGCATGTGCGTCTGTCTCAGCTGACATCACTCTGCCAATCAGCCCAAGTCCAAGAAAGTAGCAAGAAGCCAGGGCATACCACGAGAAGTTTTTTTGGTACATTTCTCTCTATGGAGTCCCAACAAATGGAGCACCGTTAAGACAATCAAAGCACAGGAACTCAGGGCTGACGGTTTCATTTTGTTGAACCCAAACTCTGCCAACCAAGAGATCTTAGAAATAAGGGTTTACAGAGTCATTACAGAGGCTAGCCAGAAAAAGAAAGAGCCAGGTCCTGGGGAAAAGTCTTGCAGCTGCAGGGTGGGGGGAGTTAGAAGATGCCCCCAGTACCCTAGCTTTCCTACACTTTGGGGAAAGAGGGTGCAATAACCTATGGTGGCTGCAGAACAGAGGGACGGGGAGATCTGGGCTAAGAGGATGCTGGGTAGATGTGCTTGTTGCTTCTCAGTGGTTGGGGTTCCTGAGCAGAATGCGGTGGCACACTGGTGGTTTTGCTCGTGGTTTGGAGACAAGGTTTTACCACATGTTTAGGAAGGTGAAGTTTGGCCTTCCTAATGGTTGGTTGTTGTAGGTTTGGCTTAAACTGTTAGCCGAATAGTATCTTCTCATCTCTCCTCTCCCTGCCTTCTAACTAACTTTCAGACGTCTCAGACTTTTCCCTCCTCACAGATCAACTCTGAGCTAACACTTAGCACCTGCAGTTAGCCGCTGACTCGGCAGATTTTTCCGTCTCACAGACAGTCCTCCCTTTTGGATGCTGTGCACTACCTACATTAGCCCCTCTTCAGTCTGATCTGGCTTTAACCAGTCATGGGGGCATCCATAACATCCCTTTGGGTTCTTCAACAAAACTCAGGGAACATGTTGCTCACACTTGTTATGTGTTACACCAGCTGAGAAACGCAGATGAAAGAAAAGCAGCGAAGGGCTGGTGATAGGAAAGTTCTCTTATGACATACAAATCTCCCAGGACCTCCAAGTGGTCGTTAATCCAGAAGGTCTCCAAACTCCCATGTTTAAACCATTGTATGAAGATTTTATCTTGTAGGCATGATGAATGAAACCATGTGTCACTAGTAATTAACTTGATCCAGATGTTCCCCACCTCCCTAGAAGGTAGAAAGCTTCTTATAACGGGGTCTCCCATTATAAGCAGGCCCCCATTCTGAAACTATCTAAGTTTTTGCTAAGTTTATCTTAGTAGAACAAAAGATACCATTAGCACTCAGGAAAACCCAAGGCTCTTAGGCACTCCTTCTGAGGAACCAGGGACAAAGACCAAATCCATATGTCATTATTTTACACGAAATATGCCCCCCAAGCTCCACCTACCCAAGCCATGCTGGAAAGCATTCCACATACCCCCAGATCAGCTCCAAGAGAATCTGAAAAATAACACTATCATCATCCCCATTGAACTACAGAGGAAACTGAAGCACAGAGTGGTGAAGTAACCTGCTAAGGTCGCACCACCAATAAGTATGAGTCAAGACTCAAACCCAGACTGGTTGGTACTAAGGCTCTAATTGTGTAACTGCTCCACTCTATCCGGGTAAGAAGTGGTTCTGATGAGAGAGAGAAGCCAACGAACAACTCAGATTGCCTCACAGCAATGCTTCCTGGCCAGGGAGACTCCTGCCCCTTGGCATGCCTGCCACCATCTGAAATCATGTTGATAGTCTCAGCTGAGGTGGAAAGTCTGCTACTGGCATCTGGTAGGTAAAAACCATAGGACGCAAGACAGGCCCACATCAAAAGCTCATTTCCCTCCACACCAGTGGCACTGAGGTTGTCAAGGCCAACTTTCTGTGTCTTCCGACCATGTTCGCTGAAGGTCTCCTTAAGTAGTTTTGAAAACTGTGAACCTTTTGAACACTTGAAACTATTTCATCATAGGTTCAAATAGCTGCAAGGATCTAGTTGGCAATGCATCACAAATACGGACAGCCAAAGGAAAGTATTGCTTCACTCTTCAAAACCCAAAGGAATCCAAAGAGTGTAGTAATTCAGTATCAACCATCATCATCTATGACAGAAAAACAAACAAGTTTCTCTCCTTAAACTTGTATTTCCACTTGACCTCTGCAGAGCTGTATCCTAGCACTGTATATACATGTATACAGTATATATATATATGGATATGTTTTTAAATCTGTGTACATATGTACACATTTCAGTCTTTCCTGACCACCCTTTCATACTACAATAACCAAATACCTTGATTAGTTTTAGTTATTTCTGATTTCTTTTCCCACTGACCATAAGCCTTTTTTCCCTTTGGATTAAGTCTTACAATTAGTCCAAAGAACAAAATATAGTATCTATTTTAATAAATAATTATTTGATAATCCAAGTAATTGATTTTGGAATTTCATCTCAGGGAGAAAAGGTAGAATTTTTAAGGTCAGATAATAGGTGAACATTTCTTACTGCTAGACTGATAAAAATTAGCATCTGGGGCTGGAGAGATGGCTCAGAGCTTAAGAGCACTGACTGCTCTTCCAGAGGTCCTGAGTTCAATTCCCAGCAACCACATGATGGCTCACAACCATCTGTAATGGGATGTGATGCCCTCTTGTGGTGTGTCTGCAGATAGCTACAGTGTACTCACTACATGAAATAAATAAATATTATTTTTAAAAAGTTCTAAGCCAGCCTGGTCTACAGAGTGAGTTCCAAGACAGCTGGGGCTACACAGAGAAACCCCATCTCGAAACCCCCCCCCAAAAAAAAATCAGCACCTGTTTTATGTGGCACTTTTCATTTTTATGAATGCCCTGGAGGTGGAAGGAGTTTCATTATAACAAGTCACCCATTCTTTGAATTTTTCTGAATTAACTGTTAAAAGTTATCCTGTGATCGTTAACTGGGTGATCCATCTGCTGACAGTTCAATTACGTTCTCCTTCCATTTTGTTGTAAGCCAACGCTAGAGTCTTAACGTCTTCCATTTCTGGGATGCCTGCCATGAAGACAGAGCAGAAGCCTCACAGAGGACTATTAATTACACCCCTGGCATTTCTTCAGGAGCGCCGAGTTCACCCAAGATACTGAAAATGGGTAGATACATTAAAACATTATTAATTCTAATACATCTTTTCCAGTGTTATATTTTTATAAAGGGATTTTATCTTATAACGAGTTTCAATATTGCTTTCAACGGAACTTTGAAGCTTCAGAGTTAACTCATTTAATTTATGGAAATGTATGCTGCATGACATCACTAGGAACCACAGGTTTGTGCCATCCACTAAAGCAGCCGCATCAGAGCCTGACCTGTAACTTTTCAATTCAATAAGCTCATTAGAATGTATCCCAATGACTTCTCTTTAGTCCTTCATTTGTATTTTTCCCCTCTTTGTTTTTTCTCATTTATTTTTAATTCTAAGAAAAGTAGAGATAGTTGTGCAGGTATAAAGAGTAGGTGGATGGACAGGTGGATGCATGGATAGACAGACAAATAGTGTTATGGCTTGAATCTTAAATACTCCCTAAAGGCCCATGCACCTAGGCTTGGTCTCTAATCAACAACACTCTTGTGAAGGGTGGATATGGTGGATAAGAGGTGGGAGTTGGGTAGAAGAAGTTGGGTCAGTTGGGGTGTGCCCTTAAAAGGTCCCATTCCTTCTTCTTTCTTTGATTCTTAGTCACCATAAGGAGAGCAGGCCAGGCCTTCTATAGCACATGGTATGGTCACGATGTACTATACTGCTACAGACCCAAAGCAGGGGTCAAGTGGCCTCAAAATGAAGCGTCTGAAACTGTGACTCTCAACAGAGGGTCCCTCCTCTTGATGTCACAATAGAATGCTGTTTTGTATAAACAGGTAACTAGATAGATGATAGATAGGCAGTCAGGCAGGCAGGCAGACAGACAGACAGACAGACAGACAAGCAGGGCACTTGGCAGTAGTGTAACTTAAAAGAGTCCTTACCTAATGTCATGAGATTTGATCCCTTTATCAATTTATATATATCTCAGGAGCTGTCACTTTCACTACTTCCTAAGGATGCCCTTTGCTCTAATAACATGGTCCCTAAATAATGACACATACTCTGAAGAAAGTTATGGTTGCTTATCGGGACACACCTTGATTTTGCCTATGTGTTAAATAACCAAGAACAATATCCTCCATTTCTAATGCTTTGTTTTGCTTTTTAAAATATTGCATATAATGGTATATAATATGCAATGTATTTGGCCTTTGTCCTCAGGTCTTTGCACACATCTCCTCAAGTCTTTAAATTTTCTAATAAGAGTGTCTGGTTTGCAATGAGCTCCTTCTGATTATACCTTATACTATGTCAGTGAGGTGGCTTAGGACGGGACCTCTAGATAGCCTTGGATTGGAGCCAATAACCAACCAGGAGGACCAAGTGATTTCAGGATTCGATGTGTTATCCCTGTTCACTGACTCCAGGGAAGACTGACTGGAGATTTAACTGTAGCAAAACTTTTAATCCAGGGGTAATGCTACATGGCTTTAATCTCAGCTCTCTAGAGGCAGGGGCAGGTAGCATCTGTGAGTTCCTGCAAAGCCAGCTTAGTCTGAATAGCGAGTTCCAGGCTAGTCAGGGCTATATAGTGAGACTCTTGTCTCAGAAAAATAACAATAACAACAAAAATAAACAACAGCCAAAAAAAAGCATTTTGAACCAGCTACAGGATGGGCTTCTAGGCTAGTGGCCGCCTGTATGCCAAGAGGGTCCCTGCCTCCAGACTATTCCCATGTCCCTCCATCTGGTTATCTCCTCTGCAGCCATCCCATCCATACTAGCAAATGTAAGTGAGGTATTTCCCTAGTTCTATGAGCCATTATGGAAAACAATAAAGATTAAGGAGGAAGTCATGAGGATGCCTGACTCATGTGTCTGTAAGAAACATGAGAAGCCCAGACATGAGAGACAAGGCAGAAACAAGGCAGGAGAATGTTCCAGGGGAACAATTGGTTAGTATGCCCCACTTACATGGAAAGGAAGGCAGGGGGAGAGTGTAGCTTTGTCCTGGGGGACAAAGACCCTGATTTTCATCTCCAGCAGAGAAGGGGGTGGCGAGATAGAGAAGCACATCTCATAGGAATGAGCCCTTAACTTGTTGGATTTGATCCTAACTCCAGGCAGATAATAGGTCAGCAGTAAATCAATTGTAGGATGCCCAGCAAGGGACCACGGAGAAAATCACCCTGCACACCCTGAGTGAAGAGTATCCCTTTCGGGACTGTAGAGGAAAGTATGTTTTTATCAGAATATATAAACAGAGAAGGCCTGCAGCCCTTCCTCGGGCTTGTAACACGTCAATCAAAAGGGGCTTTGAAGGTGCACGTGTTTCTAACATATTTCTAACATTCAATAGTCTCTCTGTTCTGTGGCCTCAAGGATCTTGCACCTGAGCCAAAGTCCTGTAGGCAGATGAAGAAAGAGAAAAATGTGCCTTCCTCTTGTAAACTGGAAAAAAGGGTAGGAATGCCTTGCCTACTAAGCCTTTGCTTTCTTTTCAGGAAGTATTGTGAAAGAGAGCACTGATTACTGCGCCCAGACATAGCTTGGAAAGCACTGGGTTCCCTGGAGGATCCAAGGGCTCAGCCTGGAAACGGCTTGTTAGACCACCTGGCTTTTACAGTAACCAAAGTTTTGTCCATACTGTTTGTTTGTTTAATTAAACATATCTTCGACATGACATTCCTTTCCGTTGTGTGAAAACGCTGTGGGTGTTTAGCCTGGGTTCTAAGGGGTGGCAGTGTAACTTGTTTTCAGGCTTCCCTGTAACAAGAGATCACGTGGCAAGGACTTTGATACACCCTTTGGTGCGCATGTGGGAGAATGTACGGTGATTAAAATCTTAGCGGTGAAACTGCTGGGTCAGCGCGGTGGCAGCTGCAATTCCTACAGTGTTACAGATTGCACGTGAATGGGTCCCTCACAGGCTTCTATGCTGGCTGCTTAGTCTCTACGTAGTGGTCCTATCTGAGGAGGTTCTAGCAGCATTAGGAGATGGTACTTAGCTGGAGGAAGGTCACTGTATGTGTCCTTGGGAGCTGTGCCTTGCTCAGAGTCCCTTCCCTTCCCTGCCACTGCTTCCTCTCTTCTGTGATGTCAAGAAACCTCTCTGTCACACCTTGTCGTTGTCTCCATGGTTTTCTGCCCAGGTGCCTGGGGCTGAGCGGGAATACTCACTTCCCTTTATGGTGTGTGAAGGCAAGATCTTGCTATCTAGCCCATGCTCACTTCAAATTCATTAAGTAGATCAGACTGGCCTTGAACTTGCTACAATCCCATCTCTGTCTCCCAACTCCTGGATTTTTTTTTTTTTAGATTTTTTTTATGTATATGAGTACACTGTAGCTGTCTTCAGACACACAAGAAGAGGTCATCGGATCCCATTACAGATGGTTGTGAGCCACCATGTGGTTACTGGGAATTGAACTCAGGACCTCTGGAAGAGCAACCAGTGCTCTTCACCGCTGAGCCATCTCTCCAGCCCCCAAGTCCTGGATTAGAGCCATACCCTCCTTGCCTTTTACGTTTTTCTTTCTGCTGGCCACTTGATCCAAGCTACACAAGAGAAAGTAGAACAGAAAATTGGTACCCGGAGTGAGGGCATTGTTACGTCTACCTGAAAATGTCAACTTAAGCCGTTTGGAGCTGTTTTGGGAGAGACATTTAAGTTTGGAGAAGCTGGCTAGTCAGCCTAGGATTCGGTCAGCAAAGCACAGCGGGGGATTCTGAGGACCCCAGAGGAGCACAGTGCTGATAAGAGCATGGCCAATCCAGACGGCTCACAGCCTCGAGGTAGAAGTGACGGCTCTATTATGAATTGGATGGTAAGTCATGGTGTCCGTGCTTTGTGTTCTGAGACTGAGGCTGGATTTAAAAGTAACGGTCTAATTAATCTGGTGGAGGAGACGTCCAGAGAGCAAACATACTATTCAGCTCCCTGGCACAGATAATGTTGGACGCTTTTATCTACGTTGATAGCGAGAACTGGGAACCCAAAGAAGCAGAAAGATTTGAAAGTGTGCAGCCTGTGCCTGTGGACACAGGATGTGGTTGCTGAAGAGAGCGGTGATGTCCCAAAGCCACAATGAAAACAAAAGCAAACAGAAGCCATACACTTTTCCCCGAGACAATAGGAAAACCACCTTGGGTTACCTCAAAACTGTTCCACCCTACTCCACACCGCCCCCCCCCTCCAGCCCCAGTTTTATCACAACTGGAAAGCTGCTTTCAGAAGATAGCTAAGGTGTTCTCTCAAGTTTGAAGTCACAGCTTCACAGATAGTAGTGGCCCACTGTCCTCTGTAAAGATTACACCTATTCTCTCCCAGTACCGTGAAGTAGACGCCCTTTCCCTTTACTCTGGCCAACACAGTGATCATCTTTGCCAAGAGCAGGGGTAGAACCTGGCCTCTTATTGTATTTCTGTTCCATACTCCTCTCTGCAAACAGTCTGCACTCCACCTTCTTTGTTTACAGCCCACTGTGGTTCCTTTTTCTGGCAAGAGGCTTTTTTCTGGCAAGAGGCTATGTGTGCCTTTTGCCCCTTTTCTGGTGATTTAGCCTTTTCCTTGAATTGTATTGGCATTTACTGGGGAAATTGTCTGCTTTTCTGTTAAAAGCATTATGAATACTTTCCCTTAGCCTGTCACTCACTTGTATTTTGTCTTTGGTTTGTGTGTGTTTGTGTGTGTGTGTGTGTGTGTGTGTGTGTGTGTAGATTCTTAATTTTCAAATACTCAAATTCATCCAGTCTTTTTTATTAGCTTATGAATGTCGGGTCAAACTTAGAAATTTTTTTTCTGAAATTATTATTCCTTTTAATTTTCCCATTACTCTACCTCCCCCACTTCATTATTTAAAAATTCTTGGCTCATTGGGAATTTAATATATATCAAAGACGGTACTGTTCATCAGAACAATAGAGGAATCTAACTTTGCAGTCACCCTGATTTCCCAAGGTCATGTACTAATGTATGGCTTTCTCTCCTGATAGGAAATTCTCCTTCAGAACATATGGTCCTTTAAAGTAGAATTGCCCTATTATATCAGCACCAACTCATGTTTAGGAATGAACTGCCCTATTACCCTTCTGTTTCAGAGTTTTCAGGCTCTTCTGTGCAGAAGAGCAAGTGGGGACATGTCATGCCACAGCACTAGTGTGGCAGTTAAACAATGCCTTTCTGGACTCAGGTCTCGCCTCAGTGTGGTTGACACAAGGCGTCTCTTGGTTGCATACTCCAGGCTAGTTAGTCCATGAATCAGGGCATGAGTTCCCTGTCTCTGCCACCCTTCCACATAGGAGTGCTGGGATTACAGATGCTAAAAAGTATGTGTGTGCATCTGTGCGCTCATGTGGATGCAAGTATGTGTGTATGTGTGTATATGCATCTCTGTGTATCCAGAAGGCAGAAAACAACCTTGGATGTTGCTTTCAGGAGCAATCTATGTTGCTTTTTGAGATTGGGTCTCTTATTGGCCTTGAGCTCAACAAGGCTAGGTGGAGTGGCCAATGAACCCCAGAGATCCACCTAGCAACACTGGGAGCTCCACTATGTCTGGCTTTTATTATTATTATTATTAGATATTTTCTTCATTTACATTTCAAATGTTATCTCCTTTACTGGTTTTCCCTCTGAAAACCCCCTATCTCATCCCCCCACCCCTGCTCACCAACCCACTCACCCCCATTTCCCTGTCCTGGCATTCCCCTACACAGGTGCATAGAACCTTCACAGGACCAAGGACATCTCCTCCCACTGATGTCCAACAAGGCCATCCTCTGCTACATATGCAGCTGGAGTCATGGGTCCCTCCATGTGTATTCTTTGATTGGTGGTTTAGTCTCAGGGAGCTCTGGGGGTACTGATTAGTTGATACTGTTGTTCCTCCTATGGGGCTGCAAGCCCCTTTAGCTCCTTCAGTCCTTTCTCCAGCTCCTCCATTGGGGACCCCCATGTCTGGCTTTTTTATGTGGTTCCTGGAATCAAACTCAGGCCCTTATGCTTACACTCTCTCATTAGCACATATTTTGTTCAAAGCTTGAACACTGTATCACCTCGCTACTCAAATCCTAGATTTTATCATCGAAATGCTTCAAATATTATGCTCTTCGTATGCATTTATATAAAATAATAACAATACATTGGCTTGCATTTTCAGTGCTAAAATAAAAGTTAAATATACAACATAACTTGTGCCATTCCGTTTGGATACAGCCTCACGTTTGCAAATGTGGGAGACCTCTAAGCTGCAAGTGTCCCAGGGTTCTTCTGTTAAGAGCAGCAAGAGCTGTGGGCGCAGCCTCCGCCCTCTGCCCCGCCTCCCAGCGGGTGAGTGTTAACCCTGCCTTGACTCACATCACAATTTCCTTCCGCGTCTGCTCCAGCATCATGTACTGGGTCCACTCCTGGGTGCTCTCATACGTCTTCGACTGATCCACAATCTTCTGGAACATGGTCCTTTTCCTGAAAGACACAGGAGTTTGGTAAAGAGGTCAAGCATAGAGGGGCAGCAAGCAGCTCAGAGGTGGCTCACGCCTTTAATCCCGGGACTCAAGAGCCAGAGGCAGGCAGATCTCTGAGTTCGAGGCCAGCCTGGTCTATAGAATGAGTTCCAGTACAGCCAGGGCTGCACAGAGAAACTCTGTCTTGACTGTCCCACCCTCCCAAAACCTGGGCTGTTTTAATTGGGGAAGTTATTAAATTCATATAGTTAACAAAACAACATGGAAAAAACTCCAGCCTTGAAATAAAGACTAGATTCTAGACTAGATGTCACTGATCTATGTGTTTAGGAAATATGTTTCCCTCTAGGATGGGGTGTAAGAGCATCTACCTTACAAGGATCATGTGTTGGACCTGAAGCAGAACAAAGATAACCAGGAACTACTTCATTTGCTACTATAGCCATTGCTACTAGTGAAGATTTCTTTATTTATTATTTATTTTATATAAAAATAATAAATACAACTGCATTTGCTACTATAGCCACTGCTACTATTAAAGGTTTATTTATTAATTAATTAATTTTATGTATGTGAGTACTCTATCACTGTCTTCAGACACCAGAAGAGGGCATCAGATCCACATTACAGATGGTTGTGAGCCACTATGTGGTTGCTGGGAATTGAACTCAGGACCTCTGGAAGAGCAGTCAGTGCTCTTACCCGCTGAGCCATCTCTCCAGCCCCACACTGCTACTATTAAAGTGAGGAGAAAAACCCACTTGAAATACAAGGCAAGGTCTGTGGCGATGATGGCAATGTCCATCATGTGGATTGCGTGTTCGTGCTGCCGGCGATTCAGGTTCTGGAAGATATTCAGGCTCTAAAGAAGTAGACAAAGTTTGACAAATGGTTCTGGCAGTAAGGTCACTCTTCTTCCAGTGGCCACCCAAAGTGATGACAGACAATGACAGCCTCAGCCAATGGCAATGAGTCTATGCTCACGCAGGCTGCCCACAAGATGAGTGTCACCCTACCTCATCTCTCAGGAGTGTTTTGCCAAACTCCAAATGATGCCTTTCCAAGATGGAGGACCCATGTAGCTTGGCCAGGGGGTTCTGTGATCTAAATGAGACGGGCAGACAGACAGACAGACAGACAGACAGACAGACAGACAGAATAAATGTAAATATTGACATAGAATGGGCAAGATAGAGACTGAAGACATTCTAATCTAGTCCTGCCATCCTTCTCCTAATTCTGTAGGCAGATGCCGAAGGGGTAGGAGCAGGGAGGATCTTGCACAAAATAAAAATGGATCAGAAGATGAGGAGCAGATGTCAGATATCCTAACTTTGTCTTTGCCTTTCTTCACAAGTGACTAAGAACTCCTTATGGGTCATAGACCCTTTAGGCACAAGCATATGCAAAGCCACACACTGTTTTTAGAGAGCTGTCTATCCCTTGGACACAGACAGGAATGCACACACATACACACATATGTACATATGCACACACATATAGACCACACACACACAGTGGACCATGTTTTGAACATAGCCAAGTTTTAGGGGAAGTCACTGAATTCCCATGAGAAAGAAATGTTTGCTCTCTCTTTTTATTAATTCAGTAAACATTTGTTGAACACTTACAATGCTATGCTTAGCACTCAGAGTCCTACAGTGTGAAACATGACATGATGCTTGAAGCAGCCTAGGATAGGGAGAAGATCCAGGGAAGCATGAATTCTAGTGCTCAGGTCACGGGCCTGAGTAGAATCTCGCTGCTCTTCTGTAACACGTGTGAGCCGCTTAGGTTTTAGTTGTGTCACTTTGACACAAGCCAGGGTCATCTGGGAAGAGGGAACCTCAACTGAGAAAAATGTCTCTATCAGATGGGCCTGTAGGCAAGTCTGTGAGGACCTTTTCATGATTAATGTGGGAGGGTCCAGCCACTGGGGATAGCGCCACCTGTAGGCGGGTGGTCCTGGGAGCTATAAGGAAGGTAGCTGACTAGAAGCCTCAGGAGCAAGCCAGTAAGCAGAGCCCTCCAAGGATTTGAGCTTCAGTTCCTGCCTCCAGGTTCCTGCCTCCAGGTTCCTGCCTTGAAGTTCCTGCCCTGTCTTCCCTCAGTGATAGACTAGCGGAGCCCTCCAAGGGTTTCAGCTTCAGTTCCTGCCTCCAGGTTCCTGCCTTGAAGTTCCTGCCCTGTCTTCCCTCGGTGATAGACTAGAACCCTTTCTCCTTTACGTTGCTTTTGGTCATGATGTCTTTCATGGCACCAGAAACCTAACTAAGACACTCAAGTAACATATGTGCAGCTCAGAGGTCAACTGAAGTATAAATTTGGTTAGGTTTTAGGCTGGAGCATTACAAATGCAAAGGTGAATGAATTACTAACATGTTGGCTCAAATTAGTTCCATACCTAAGACAGGGAAGAGGAGAGTGAAAGAACATCCTATTGCTACAATAATAAACCATCTCTGACTTTGTGGTGTAAAACAACAGAGTGCACCTTCTTTTAGCTCTGGAGTTCAGATAGCTAATGTGGGTCCCAGGGCAGGCTCCTTCTTGAGGCCCCGGGAGAGAGTCTGTCTCTGTGTCCTTTCCCTCTTCTGAAGCCCCCCACACCCCTTGCTGGTAGCCTCTTCTGACATCCTCAAAGACAGCAGATTCAATCTTATCTCTTCTTAGCTGCCTGCCTCCTCCTCACCAGGACCCTTGGGACTGCAGGAGCCCTGCACATCATCCTGGCTCATATCCCAAGCTTCTGAACTCAATCAGTATGAAAAGTCCCCTTCTGAGCGTCAGTCAACATTCATGGGCTCCTGGATTTGGGAAGTGAACATCTTTGGGAAACTGTCACTTCTTTGGCTATAGGACTGGACCTAGACCCTAAGAGCAAGACAAATGGAGGGAAGAGACAGTGGGGTCTTTCTCTGGTAAGTCAGTCCTGGGATAGTGCAGACCTGGGTAATGGATCTGGGGTGGGAAGAGGAGTGTGGAGGGGAGATAGAGGAGGGGGCGCCCAGTAAGGCCTGACTCACTTCATCTGGTAGAGGTTGTTTGTGCCTCTGTGGTCGATGTCATGACAGAAGGCAGCAGTGACCATGGCCAAGGCCTCCAGGTCAGTGAAGTACCGTTTCAGCTTTCCTGTCTGGAAGGAGATGAGAAGAATAAGCCACCACCATTTAGTGGGATGGAAGCAAGGCAGAAAGACAGGTGGTTGGGGCAAGACTGGGACCTACACATTTTTTAAAAATCTGATTGTCGCCGGGCGTGGTGGTGCACGCCTTTAATCCCAGCACTCGGGAGGCAGAGGCAGGCGGATTTCTGAGTTCGAGGCCAGTCTGGTCTACAAAGTGAGCTCCAGGACAGCCAGGGCTATACAGAGAAACCCTGTCTCGAAAAACCAAAAAAAAAAAAAAAAATCTGATTGTCATATATAATGGAAAACATAAAAATGTATGATACATATATTTTCAAATAAGTTATTATAGATTGTTTCATTAATCTTAAAAATAAATGGTCTCAAGCCGGGCGTGGTGGTGCACGCCTTTAATCCCAGCACTCGGGAGGCAGAGGCAGGCGGATTTCTGAGTTCGAGGCCAGCCTGGTCTACAAAGTGAGTTCCAGGACAGCCAGGGCTGCACAGAGAAACCCTGTCTCTAAAAACCAAAAATAAATAAATGAATAAATAGTCTCTCTCTGTATGTGTGTGTGTGCTACAAATTCAGTAAGATTTGTATACTTCTCTATTCTTGGACATTTTTGTTGTTTGTGTTTTAAGAGAGTCTTGCTAGGTGGCACAAACTAAATTGCTCTGGCCTCCTGAGTGCTGTGATTAAAGGCTTGCTCACCACACCCAGCTTATTCACAGAATTATTCTGCAATTAATTCTCTCTCTTTTTAAAAAAAAAACAGTGCTAGAAATTGAACCTCCTAAGCAAATACTCCATCGCTCAGACAGTCCCAGACAGAACTTTGCAATTCTTAAAAGTCAATCAATAAAAATGGCCATGCCGTGGCTGCGAAGCGGGCCAGTCTTCCCCACCCCACAGCGCTCCATACCACCAGCAAGGAGAACATGGTCTGGCCCACGTTGAAGCCATGCCGCCAGTTGTGGTAAGTGATCCTCCGGTAGCCTTTGCTTAGTGAATACATGAAGCGCACCAGGGCCTGTGAACACACATGTCAGTGAGGAAGCATGCACCTGCCCAGGGTGGCTAAGTCCTCCCTTGGGAGACCCAAGGTCCTCCAACCCCATCGCTGACCCAGATCGTGGGAAGTAGGCACAGGTGCAGAGGCACCGGGAAAATACTGTCTGGCTTGACACACGCTGAGCTTCAGAAGAGAGTTCTATAAACCTGCCAGGGGTGCAGCTGTCCTGAGAGACGGACTGTTTAATCCCATGTTTCCCCAGCAGGAGTGTATTTCAGAATCACTGGGGGTCCTTTTACGGTCAGAGTCCTTAAAGCTGGTGATACACTGGTGTATCACCGTCTGTGGGGTGTTTGGTGTGTGAAACATATTGGCAGCCTGACAGTGTCTTGGGTTGTACAGATATGGTCTGGGGCAACCCTTTGAAAACCACTACTTTAATCAAAGTCTAGGAGGTTTGGGGCACCAGCCTCCTTCTTATGCTGTCTCCCACCTTTGAAAGGAATCCTGCAGTGGAAGGATCCTGTTTCCTGGAACTTAACTAATACCTCCCACCCACATGAGAACTTCCGGGCCCCAGTCCAGAAGAGCAGCGCCTTCTCTACCAGAGGACTCAGGCTCTAGGCACAAACTTTAAAAGATCCCAAATGCAGAACATATACTCTTTTCACAGTCTACAGACCAAGCTGTTCCTTTAAAACCAAGGAGGGAGGCAGAGCAATGATCTGAGTGTAGTAGCTCCCACCTGGATTCCCAGGACCCAAAAGTCACAAGTTCAAGGCCAGGCTGCACCACAGGCTGAGCTCTGCACTAGAGGGGGCTGCAGAGGGAGGAAGAGCCATCAGCTCTGGGCCTCACCTCTTGCGGGATGTGGAACTTGTCCACCACTCTGAGCTCATAGTACATCTGGATGCCGCACTTCACCAGCTCCAGCTCCGTGAGCGGCAGGTCGCTGAAATGAAACTTGTTGATTTCGTATGACTCGGCATCTGGAAGTTCTCCTTGCTGCAATGGAGTGGAGTTCAGTGATTAAGGAACAGGATGTGCTCCTGCGCCCCTCCCCCAGGGCTGCCCTGGAAAGCCAAGCAGGGTGAAGGGATGCTTGAGCCCTAGCTCATCAGAGCATCAGGGTCGGGCTGCTCACCAGGATCTCAGCCAGCTCCTCTTCCTCGCATTCCCACGGCTCTTTGCCGTACACCTCTCTGGTTTTCTGCCAAGCCCCCAAACAGCAGAGAAAATGCAACAGGTTATTGCCTCAAGAACCCAAGGAGACCTCCACTTCCCGCGCATGCTTTGGTCCCTTCTCCAGGAGAAGCGCCCCGCAAAAGGCGGCTGTTCAGTTCATCAAGACCTACATTCAAATTCAGGCTGTCGCTGTCTAGCTGTGCTACTGAATGCCTGAATCTCAACCCCTCTTCTGTTAAATGGGGATAACAAAACATGTAACTGATCTTTTGTGCTGTGTGTGTGTGTGTGTGTGTGTGTGTGTGTGTGTGTGTGTGTTGGAAATGTAGCCCAGGCCTTGCCCGTAATAGGCAAGCACTTTAGCATTGCACTACACCAGCGGGATTTTGGTTTTGGAGACAGGGTCTCACTGTGTAGTCCAGGCTGACTCAGATTTTCTGGCCTGCAACAATCCATCCTCCAACCCTTGCTTCCCCAGTGTTGAGACTGTAGGTATGCTCCACCATGCCTGGTTCTTGATTTTAAACAGAATATGTTTAAAAACTAGCCAGACACGGTGGAGCACATCTGTAATCCCAGCGCTCAGAGGTTGTAGCAGGAAGATCTTAGACTTGAGGGTAGTGTAAGCTATATAGAGAAATTCAGTTCAGTCCAAGCTATATAATAAAGCCATCTCTGAACAAATGAAAGTACAACTAAAATAAAGTACTGAAATTATTGTCACAGTGTAGCACTAGCAATATTGCTATTTATATTTTTATTGTGACCGAGAATAATGAAGGTGTGGCCATTTCATTTGATTTGCTTTCCTTTGCTGTGTGTCCTGAAGTCAGTGTCTTCCCTCTCTGGACCTTTTTTTTTTTTTCCCTTGTGCCATATGAAGCAACCCAGTTAATTGTTTGTGATTTCTTGATCCAGAGTGGAATCTGTTAACTTCCAACTGGTTCATTGAGCCTACATATCCTTCTGGTCCACATATGCATCATTTGGCTGGGATTATGGCCTCAGTCAAACCACAAGGCATTTCATCTAAACTTGGTATTGTCTCCTATGAATTGACCAGTAATGGATAAGAAATAATCAAATCTTCTCTGGCATCTTCTAAGATTAAGAACTGGCCTTTTGCTGGGAACATAGGTCAGCCATTATTGGCTAGCGTCTGGTGCTCACCTATGTATGCATTCGGCCTTGAGGCCTGTCAAACCTCTGTGCTACATGGGAGAGAACAAGGCTGAACCCATTCATCCCAGGCTCTGCCTTGTGGCTGCCGGCTGGCACATCTCCCTGGCACCCTCTACCACAGTGGAAGCAAGCAACAAGACCACCACGCACCAAGATCTTCTGGATTTCCTCGTTATCACACTTCACGTGATATTTCACGATGTCCTGGAAGATATCCTTCCTGTTCTCAAGTTTGTTCATGGACTCGTAGGTGTCAGGGTTTAAGACTGACCAGCCCAGAAACTGAGTCAAAGACTGTAGAGAAAGAAAGAGTTAGAGGCAGTGGGAGCTTGCATCCTGATGCTGACTGAGGACAAGACTGCTGGGACCTCAATTTTCTCAGCTAGAAAGTGGGTTTGCAAAGCTGTGCGGGGCAGGTAGGCTGTGACAAAATAATGGATGCGAATGTATTTTAAGTGAAGATTTATAAGTAATAATGTCACAAATGGAAATGTGTAGAGCAAGGAGGATGGATGTAGGCGCTCTGTGCTTTCTCATCAGTTCTCAAGTGATCTTCAGACTGCCCCCAGTGGTAAAGTGTGGAAGTGAGGGGCAGTGAGGAAGGCGCTCAGTGGAGAAAGTGGCTCTCACAGCTCCTCAGGGTTATGACATCCCATCCCCCACCCCCGGGGTCAGGCAACTGCGCACTGGGACCCACCACGCAGCTCTGGAGGGCAACCCCGAAGCTGGTAGACACTGAGACCCACCAGCCAAGGGCCACCCAGTATCCCACACCTCCATGAGGGTCTCGTCCATATCGTCGAAGGGCTTCCCGTCTTTGCGGTTGTAAAACGTGGCCACGCCCACGATCTCTTCCTTCTTGTTGACGATGGGCATGGAGAGTACATTTTTAATCATCCACCCAGACTCATCCAGAGGCTCTTTCTGTAAGAGAATGTCAGGGCTACGGCTCCGCCGCACCCATGAGGTGCAGATTGCAGGGACGGGATTGGGGCTGTGGCTGGACTCTAATGGCCTGGCTCAGCTCTGAGAAGCCAGAACTTGACTCTTGTGTGGGTTTAGCTGCCAACAAATACCGTGAACTTCCAAGCCCATGCATGAGCTAAGGTTCCCATCCTCAAGATGTCAGGGCTGGTGTGTGCTGGGCAGGATCAGAAACATTTCAGATAGGGAGTAGCCTAAACAGTGTTCCTGGGGTCAGAAAGTGAGGGATGCAAGCGTTTTGAAGTTGAAAGTGTCCCTGGAATTTGCCTAGTTACCATTGTCTCCCCCTTCCATTTTTATATAACTTCATTCCAAATTTCCACCATTCACACTGCTTCCCAAGAAAACAAGTATATCCTAGTATATTCTGATGCTCTTTTTGGAGAAAGGAAGAAGAAAGTCCTATGGCTAAGAGGTCAAATAAAAATGGCTTACCTGGAATTCAAAAAAGTCCTCTGCAGGTGCATTCATTATATTGCAGATCTGCAAGCCGGGAGGGGAACAAGGCAGTTGGTCAGAGCTGAGCAAGAGCCTGCAAGCCCTGCTCCCTGTTCAGAACCCAAGTCCTTGCCCAAGGCAGCACACTGTCCTCATCAGGTAGATAGATTCAAAATGGCTCAGGGTTATTAACAGAGGTTACCAGCTAGGAAAGGTCACCAGCTAGGAAAGGTCACCTGGTAGATTTTATTTCTATGTGTTACATCCTAGACATTTCTAGGTTTGGAAAAGCTAAGGGTACAGCTGTCATTAATAACTTCATAGTATCCCATTCTGTGGCTCTTATCCTAAGTATTTGGATATCCAGGTACATGCATGAGGATGCGCGTATATGCGTGTGTGTGCTCATGCATGCATGCCCATGCCTGTGTGTGCATGTTATATAAATACAAATATGTGAGTGAGTGTGTGTGTGTGTGTGTGTGTGTGTACATGCCCATGCATGCAGGCTTGGAATTTAGAACTAACCTGCTTCTGCCTCCTAAGGGCTATCATTACAAGATGTCATTTAAACATCTCTGGCTCTGTTACATTAAGAGTGCTATTTATTTGGTAGGAAGGAATTCTTTCCTTGGGCTGTAAAAGTAGATTAAGAAACAAAAAGTGTTTCAACTCTGCTTCTATATTGCTAGATTTCTCTCTTGAAGATGAGGTCATTATGATCCCCCTCTGGAACACTGGCAATGGGGCCACTATATGTGGTTGTATAGCGTTCACGCTGCACAATATCTGGTTGAATCCTGAAATCCATCTGTGAAGGATTTTCTTCTTTCAGTTCTCAAAAAGTTCCCACATGGCCTGGCAACAGCCATGCTTGCACGTCGACTGCAGTGACAGGCTGCATGGTCTCAGTTGGGGAACTGGGTGTGTCCTTTCTAAGCACTGTCCATCAAATGCCCTTGCTCCTTCCTCATTGTTGCTCCCAATCCAGGGATATACTCTGCTCTCTCCCATATCCCTGCTGATCTTCTTCTGGCTGACATAGTCACCATAGCAACCATCCAGGCAAACATTCTTCTCCTTTATCATACATTCTCTACCTGCTCACTGACCACCATTGCTCAGTTGCCTTCTTGTGGCTTTGCCTCTACTTCGCTACTAAATCTGTTTTTATTTGGTCTGCCAAGGGCCTCATGCTGTGGTGGGACTCTTGCTTCTTCCTCACTACATCCCTGTGCTACATACATGCGGCCTCTCACATTGCTTCCTTGGTTACCGTGGCACTGCCTCTCCTGGGTCTCCATACAGTTTTGACTTCTGTTTGTCCTTCACAGAATCCTCTTCCTCCACCAGCTCTGGATACCCCGGCATCTCCCAGTATCACATGAGATGCGCTGTCCCTTGGAGCTTTAGTCTGTCCCTGTGGTCTCCGGTGCTGCCTGACCCTGAGACTCCCCATCTCTATCTCTGCACCCTATGGTAATAGGAACTGTCTCTTCATCCCTCTGCTGGACATGCTCCTGAGAACTGTCTCTACTTCTTGTTGAGTATAGGTGACTTATCACTGGATATCCCAGCTCAACATCTGTGATGTTCAACTGGTCCAGGAACTTGAGATCAGCTCTGACCTGTCTCTCCTCTGCTGTCTGGCTTAACCACCAAGTCCTACCGGCTTTGCCTTCTCTGTATGAGATCTGACTCTGCATCTCCTTATGTGCATCTCATTTCTTCTGAAGTTGTATTAAATGAACACACTTATCTAGGGCCTGAATCATTGTCAGTACCTAATGACTGTGTCAATCAGCCTTCATTGAGATTAGGGTTTATTTGCTTATTTGTTTGAGAGTTTCATTTAGCTCAGGCTGGACTCCAACTCACTATGTAGCCAAGGATGACCTTGAACTTCTGATCCTCTTGCCCCCACTTCTTGGATTCTAGGATTTTAGAAGTGGACCACTATACCCAGATTAATGAAGGACAGAATTTCATGAGTATTGGCAAGCACTCTACCACCTGAGTGACATACATCCCTGCCTAATTCTTTGAGATGCTTATCACCTCTTACTTGAACTGTGCCCTAATCAGTCTGCTTCCAGTGACCTGTGGATTAAAGTCTCAGCCTTCCACATAGCATCCAAGGCCCACTAGATCTGGCTCCGTCCTCCCTCTTGACCCACCTTGAAATCTGTCCTCTTGTCTCAGACCTAATAATTCAGCAACACTAAGCACAGACAACGTGTTTCTCCCAACCTCTGCACTCAGCTCTACACATCATAGAGTCTGGATATGGAGGGTCCCCAAAATCTCATGGGTAAAATGAGACTCTTGGTCACCAATGAGACCCTGCAGAGAAGTAGTAGAAAAAAAATTTTTTTTGGTTTTTTGAGACAGGGTTTCTCTGTATAGCCCTGGCTGTCCTGGAACTCACTTTGTAGACCAGGCTGGCCTCGAACTCAGAAATCCACCTGCCTCTGCCTCCTGAGTGCTGGGATTAAAGGCGTGCGCCACCACGCCCGGCTAGTAGTAGAAACTTTTAAGAGGTGAGAGGGCCTAGCAAGTACTCTTTTGGTTATTGGAGCATGCCATTGAGGGAATATCGGAGGCCACGCCTTCATTTCCCTGTCTACTTTTGCTTCCTGGCCACTGATTTACCATGATGCTTTGCCACAGTCCAAAGCAGCACATTATATTTATATAGGGGTGATGTGTAACTAGCAGGCACGACCCTGTCCTGGAGCACAGGAAATAGCACACATCACTCTACTCTATGACATTGAGTGGGTGGAACATTGTTTTGGTCTAGATATGGGGTGGGGGAGAATCCCATACAGGCTTTTGGGTTGACAGCTTGGTCCTCAGCTGGGTGGGGCTATTTTGGGGCCTAGCTAAAGGAAATAAGTCACTGGGAGTGTGACTTTGAAAGTTATATGAGGTCCCCTGCCAGTTGTTTTGTCATAGCAACAAAAAAGTCTGAGTAACAGACATGGCAGGGGATGGTAGACATGGCAGGGGATGGCACATAGCTCTGCCGTGAGTGGGGGTAGGAAGGGGAGGCTGGGAATGACAATCAAGTCTGGTGTAAGAGCTTATTTCTTAGTACCCAGGGAGCCTGGGAGATCGGCTAGTCAAGACATTACCCCTGACATGTTTGCACAAGTTTCTATTGTCAGGGACACTATGCGCCTTTCCATGTAAGAACTATTTATTTCTCTATAGTTGCTATTTCCAGACATGTCAATGATCTACTCTCTTCTATGGGTCAGGTGTTGAGTAAGCTAGAAAACAAACAAACAAACAAACAAACAAACAAGAGCCTCTGGCTTGAAGATTCACACTAACCACATTTTCCTCATTCTCTCGATTAAAACCCTTCTGTCATCCCAGATTCAACGCCCCCTCCCAAGATGTATCACTTACCAGGCCATTTTGAGCCACGTAAGTCGGGAGACCGCTCACTAGAGCCCAGTGGTCAGCAGGTGGGTTCCTGCAAGACCAAAGACAAATGAACAGTGACTCTCAAGTCAGGGACTGTGCCTCCTCACTTCCAGCTGGCCCTGCCCCTGCTCCCATTCACTGCTGCTGCCTCAGCCCCAAAGGCTGGCCAGGCATTACCGTACATCCGGAAATGGAGACTGCCCATGACATTGAACACTCCAGATGCTGATGACTACTGACCGCAAAGCAGATGCTATGAAGTACAGCCATGTCCCCCCTCATGAAGTGCAGAGGTGGTAAGTTCCTGCCATGGACTGAGCACAAAGCTAATACTGTACTGTTTACTTCTAGGGGAGGCAGCACTACAGACTCTGGGTTTACAGTTATGTGCTGTAGAACCGTGCTTCAGTCAACAGTGGGCACATACATGTCAGTGGTCCCAGTCACTCAGTACTGTCACAGCCTCCTTACTGTGTATTGGTACTAAACCACTCTGCAATGTGTTTCTCACATGTCCCCTTCCTTGAGGAGGAGACACATGACTTTATTACTTTTTGCTTGGTTATTTTAAGGAAAAAAAATACACATATAGAAAAATGCACGGCTATCATCGTTAGCTAGGCATGGTGACAAACACCTTTAATCCCAGCACTCAGAGGGCAGAGGCAGGTGTAGCTCTGTGAGTTCAAGGCCAGCCTGGTTTAGAAAGCCAGGTCCAGGACAGTCAAAGCTCTGTTACTCAGAGAAACCTTGTGTAGAAAAACCAAACAGTAAAACAAAAACCAGCCATCATCAGTCATTATCAAGTGAACGCTGGGATGGAAAGTCAGCTCAAAGGATAAGAGTGCTGGTAGTATAATCGTGAAGACTTGAGTTCAGATCCCCAGAACCCGTGTAAAAGGATTTAGTGTGGCTGCACACACCTATTACCATAGCACTGAAGGGTGGGGCATAGGGACCGGAGGGTGACTGGGGCTCACTAGCTTCCAGCCTAGCTCTAAGTTCAAACACAGAGTGATAGAGAAGGTCATCTGGCCTCAGAATGTGCACATGCACTCATGTATACACACACCAGAAAGCGAACATTTCAGAAATCCCACACCAGTCAAGAACAAAGGTGTGGGCACTTTGGAAGCCCCACCCCATCAATCACTGCCTTCTCCCTATGTCGGGAGAACCATCATTCTGGTATAATCATGTTGCTTTTCTTCACCTTTCTATGGCCTGTTCCCCTGTCCTTGCCAACCTGATCAGCCTGTTTTTCGACTTCCTTTAGAAGAAATTATTCAATGCTCGTTATTTTGTTTGGCTTCTTTTTTCATGTATGCAATTTTCTTCTTCTCGCCACAGTAGCACAATTCGTTCATTCACAGTTGCTGGCCACCTTCTGCCCCCTTTCCCAGTTGGGGACCCTGTGAGACAGCTCTGCAGATTGTAGTGTCTGTCTTGGAAATATTGAGTGGGAAGATGTGTATCTTTCTAATTTCTAAAGTAGTACCAATGTGTGCCCCAGCCGTAGTATCCTACCGTTTCCTTTGTTTTGGGCCCCCTGCCAATACTTAGTTCAGATCCTGAGTTACAGCCCTTCTGTAGGGTCTGAGCAAAGCATCACCGTGGCCTTCCTTATCTCAATGTGTTTGTTGTATGGTTGCCATTACGGACTTCCTACTTGTGTCTTTCTCTTACTTCCCTGTTCCTCTTTCGTTGGTTTAGATTTCTCTATAGACTTGATGTGATGCAGTTACCTATGTTATAAATATCTCATTTTGCACTGTGAATTCTTTTTTTATACTTTATAATAAACTCGTGTCCTAGGTCTGCTCAGAGATTTCCACCACTGACCTGTGTGCTCAGTAGAATATGGGAGAAGCCGAATACGCTTTTTATTGATTTGGGGCTTGGGGGAGGGGTGGGATTTGAGACAGGGTTTCTTTGTGTAGCCTTGGCTGTCCTAAAACTAGCTCTGTAGATCAGGTTGGTTTTAAATTCACAGAGATGTAGCCACCTGCCGCTGCCTCTCAAGTGCTGGGATTAAGTGTGTATGGCACCACTGCCTGACTGGATATGTTATTTTTTTAAGACTTAACTTTTGAGATAGGTGTCCACAGAGACCAGGTTTCTTCTTATCCAACCAGGCAATCTTTGTCATCTAACTAGAATATCTAGTTGATTTCTCTTCCCTGTAATATTAGTAAATCTTGCAAGAATCCAAATGGTGGTTGTTTTATCAGCTTTGGGCCCTGCCTGATGATAATCCTCGTAAGAGGGTCCTAACCACACACCCCAGTCGTCTGTGGATTAGTGCTGGGGTTGCACCATAAGTCTCAAGGTTGTCTATAGTACTATAGTGTAGCCCAGCCTATCTTGACTGATTCAAAAGTTGATATTAGAAACAGAAGGCTTTCAGCAAGCCTAAACAGGTAACATGGGGAAGGGTTCGGTGGAAGGAGCAGGTGATTGCTATCTAAGCCTGTCGAGATATGCTGCATTAATGAAACACTGGGGTAACAGCTGGGGAGATAGCTCCGTGGGTGAAGTACTGGCTAGTGGCTGCAGTGGTCAGTGGAGACTGGATCCCCAGAGCAAGCTGGCAAACTCTGGGTTCAAATGAGAGACCAAGAAGCAATCAGGTCAAACTCTTGCCTCTCTATATGCACTCATGTGCAGTCTCATACATGTGAACATGTATATACACGTATGATTACACATATGCAAAAAACCTGAGGAAAGTCGTGACGTGTGATAATGTAAAAGACAGACAATGAGTTTTAATGAATGTGAAGCTAGGGAAAGGGTTAGGAATGAGGAGGGGTGACTCACACCTGTAATCCAGCACCTTCGAGGTACAGGCAGGAGGATCAGGCGTTGAAGGCCAGCTCCAGGCCAGCCTAGGCTACATGTGACCCTGTTTTTTCCTTTTTTTAAAAAAAAAAAAAAAAAAGGAGAGGGGAAGGGGATGAAAAAAGAAAAAGAGAATTTAAAAGGAAAAGAAGAGATGTTTAGAGAGTGGCATGTTGGAAGAATGTGCATTGAAAACTTAAAGTAGAAAAGAGATTGTGAAGCCGGGCGGTGGTGGTACACGTCTTTAATCCCAGCACTCACGAGGCAGAGGCAGGCGGATTTCTTGGTTCGAGGCCAGCCTGGTCTACAAAGTGAGTTCCAGGACAGCCAGGGCTATACAGAGAAACCCTGTCTCGAAACACCAAAAGAGAGAGAGAGAGAGAGAGAGAGAGAGAGAGAGAGAGAGAGAGNGGAGAGGGGAGGAGAGGGGAGGAGAGGGGAGGGAAAGGAGGGTTTAAAACTGTCACTTTAATTATTTTATATGTATGGGTGTTTTGTCTGTGGTGGGGGGGGCGGTGCTTTAAAGCCATGGCGTTAGAGATGTGCCATGTGGGTGTTAGAAATTGAATCCCTGTCCTCTGGAAGAGAAGCCACTGCTGTTAACCACTGAGCCACCTCATCGGCTGCAGAAACGGTCTTTACACCAACAGGAATAGAGACCCCAGCATCAGGGGAATGTGAGATAATTTCCCACCTCCAACTTATAAAAGGGCAGACCCAAGACCTGTTCGTCCGAGAGACAAACGAAATATTTATGATTTCTCACACACACACACACACACCTGGGGGTGGGGGGAACCAAGACTGAGTCAGCATTTCCGGTTATCGTTACTGTTTAGGAGATTAGGGCGGCACTCGTAAATCCATTCAGCTCTCTGGCTTTGCAGGGAGCAGGCAGCTGATACAGGTGGGGCCCTCTCACAGAGCCTAATTGCAGTTTAAGGAACCCGGCAATTAAACTGAGAAAGTGAGCCTGTCTCCGGGTGGAGTTCTGGGTGTGGATCTAGGAACAGGGAGGGATTCTGGGAGGAAAGGAGACCCTAAAGAAGACATCTGGAACGTTCTACTGACCAAAGTAGCTCAGGCCCATCCCAAAGGAGATGGTGACTTCTCTGCCCCTAAAATAGCTCTCTCCAAGCACCCCCAGCATCCTTCCCTGCCTGGGTCAAGACTCGGTGTTCCTTGAGGCGAGTCTCTTTCTTTCCCAGCTTCTTGCTCCGGGGTAGTCATTGTCTCTTAACACTGGCTGTGGGGCTGAGACTCCACCTGATACATCACCCAGCCACGGTGTCTTTGATCAAGATCTTCCGCTCTAGGGACCTGGTTCTGCCACCTTGCAAGTCTCTCTGCCTCCAACCAAGAGCATGGCGGTTTGGAGTGTGACCAGAGCTCAGTTCAGGAGCCACGGATTGAAGGTGTTGGAGGCAAGCCTGAAGTTTTTTCATGTCTGGAGATGAAACTTACGGGATTACTTTGATGTCTTCTTTGCCGTGCAGGATGTAGTCAATAACCTTGTAGAAGTTAATTTCCTGGCAAAAGAAGAAAATTACACAGCATGAGGGCAGAGCTTCTGCAGAAGTGCACCATGGAACTAGTCGGATTCTTCTTCCCTTCTTTTTTTTGAAACAGAAAAAGAACACAGGAAGTTCACCAGTGCCTAAGATATGCTCATACCTTGTCCTTCACTATCATCTGCCCCGTTCTTGTTTTGTTTTGTTTTTTTCAGGGATACCAAGTTTGCTCCTAGCTCCTTCTAAGGACAGCTCTGCTGCCGTCCAGTGCTCTCTGTTTTTAGCAACACTCATAGAGGGTCACGGAAGGTCATAGACCTTCGTAGAACCAGCTGGCAGTTGGCTCCACTTCTCTTTCTCTCCATGGAAAATTCCATTACCTTATCAGGTCCTCTGTATGCCTAACGATGATGGGCAGCTTAGCAACCATCTCACAGACAAGAGATGCAGGCAAGGGAAGGACTACAGTGTAGTAAGACAGTGAGCCAGTACCAGAGCCTGGGTCCAGGCTAACTCAAAGACCCTGTAGCTATCTATACGACTTAGGGAAGATGCTTAAAATGGAACCTAAGTGTCTCTCTCTATCTCTATTGCCTGGGACACAGCTACTCAGATAATGACCACCAGACTGTTGTTACTGAAACAGTCACATTTACTTGAAACAGGCATGGACTTGCATTTATTAAGAAGTGGTGACTCCAAACTTGACTCTCTCCCTCAGCTGTTAGACTTCTTTTTATTTAAAAAAAAAAAAAAAAAAAAAAAAAAAAAAGATAGGATTGGGCTCAGCAGTTAAAAACAGGGATTGCTCTTCCAGAGGTCCTGAGTTCAATTCCCACCAACCACATGGTGACTTACCACCATCTGTAATGGGATCTAATCCACCTTTCTGGTGTGTCTGAAGACAGCTACAGTGTACTCATATACATTAAATAAATAAATAAATTTTAAAATGACATGATTAACTAAAATACAGGAGTCTGGATAATTTGTTTGTTTGGACTGGAGGGCATTATATGGACATGTTTGTGCTGGCAGGTGCATGAACCTCTGTGGATGTGAGAAGGCCAGCAGAGGATGCTCGGTGTCTTTCTCTACCACTCATCATCTTGTATGCCTTTGAGGAAGGGTAGCCCCACCAGCAAGCCCAAAGGAGTTTCTTGTCACTCTGCCTACCTTCCCCATCATGGTTGCATAGGAAGTAACCATTATGCCATCTTTCTAGCCCATTGGTAATATGTCTCAGGGTTTTCCCTGTCCAATTACATTAGTGCAGAAGAGGCCTGTGATTGGACAGGGAAAGGGGAGGCAGAGCTAAGAGTTGCAGAGAGAAGGAGCATGGCAGGAGGGAGAGGAGAAGGAAGAGGAGGAGGAAAAAGAGGAGGAAGAGGAGGAGGAGAAGGAGAAAGAAAGAACCATGGAGGCAGATGTGAACCAGCGTGGCTTTTACCAGCCACAGGTAGTTATGATATCGTAAGGTTAAAATAATTGGGATAAAGCTTTTATCATTCATCAATTGATTCAGAAATTATTGTATTGACACCTTGTAAATTGTGATTTTATTGATACATAAATCTAGTTGGTTAATTATAAGCATTAGGAGTTTTGATTTTACCACATTACTGGATAGTGTGTTAATTAACCACATGGTTGGCAGTTCAATTTGGTTACTGGAATGTGGGGCAGAACCAGGGACCCCACCGGGGCATAGTGTTATGGCTCAGCCAGATGATAGGGGTGGGGGGGAGAGCTAGCTGAAAAGCGTTACCAGCGGCAGGAGCGTTGGTGGGATGAGAGAAGCAGGAGCACAGAGAGTTGGCGGATTCTCTTTTTTAATATTTCCCACAGCAGTTATACTATATTATATACATATATGTGTATGTAATTTATTTGGAGTGTGCATATAAGTAGGTAATATGTGTGTACCTTCATGTGCACATCACAATGAAGGTGGAAAGATCAGAGGACAACTTTTAGGATTTAGTTCTTTCTTCCCATATCGTGGGACCCAGGGATCAAACTCAGGTCACCAAGCTCAGTGACCTAGCATTTCCACATATGGCAATGTATCCATCCTCTAGTCATGTTCTCAAGGATGCCTGTCACATTACTTTTAAAAGTCTTGCGACAACTCCAGGCCTACCACGAGTCAGTTATGTCAGAAATATAAATTGACATGCCTATGTCCTTCTACAATGTCGGAAATTTATTGAAAAATAACAAATTTGCGACTATATCGATTTCATTGGCTTAAATTCACCAACTACTTCTGACGTCACTGGGTGGTTATGGCTTTTGGCAGTTCCCGGTTTTTTGTCTTGTTTTGTTTCAATCCAATCTTAGATACAAATATTAATTCTCAGGTTATTTATTACACTGCACAAATTGTGTGCATCTGTGTGTGTGTGTGTGTGTGTGTGTGTGTCTGTTTGTGTGTCTGTGTGTGTGTTTCTGCATAAAGCATACAAGTTAGAAGAGTTGAGAGATCAGTACCCATTGACCCTGTGACTCATGCACCGGATGCTCTGATGAAGGGCTGGAGAATGCTGTGGTGCTCAGCATCAGGTGCCCCTTATTTTATATGATCCAAGTACAGAACTGTATCATTCATTTATTCATTCAGTCATTCTTTCTTTCATTCATTCATTGGTTTCATGAGTACAGTGGACTCAAGCTTGTTTTCTTTATGCAGTTTTGTTTTAATTTTTGGTCTTTTGAGACAGGGTCTCATTATATAGTCTTGGCTAGCTTGGAATTCACTATGTAGGTTGGGCTGGCCCTCTGCCTCTTGCCTCTGCCTCCACTTCTGTTTTTGCTCTCAGAGTTTTGGGATCAAAGACATGTGAGGTCTGGATTCTGATACAGTTTTGATGCATATATCCATATGTTTCTTATTTAAGTTGACACATTCGGAGGAGGTCATCCTCTCTTTGCATAAATGAGCTATCAGTCTGCCTCATGGTTGGTGTTGGGCAGATGGTGGCTGTTTACTTGCACAAATGTCATGCCAAAGCATTCTTCACCAGCATTTGCACTTACAACAGAGCCAACTGCTTATAACAAGGAATCACTCAGGGCAAGGCACAGCCTGAAAGGAACTATTCTCCACAGCACGGAAGAACTTTGAGCACACCCCACCTGATCACATCTATCACTGGAAAAGTGATTAAACAAATACCGCGCACATCTGCTCCAAGTACTTTGGGTTTTCTCCCCATAAACCCATTGCTGTAAGCTGCAAACGCCTGGGCAAAGTAGCTTGTGCCTGTAGATCTAGCATTTTCAGAGGCTGAGGCAGGAGGACTGTGTTTCAGGCTCAGGGTCACCTAAGTATAGTGGTCACATCTGTAATGCTAGCAGTCAGGAAACACAGGAGGGCTACTACAAATTTGAAGCCAGCCTGGGCTATATGGTAGGTACTAAGATAGTCTGGGCTACAGAGTAAGACCTTGTCTTTTAACAACAACAACTACCACCACCACAACAACAAAAGACAAGAGAAGAAAAGGTGCTCAAACACCTCAGTGGAGCAATACAGGCTGTGAAATCTACAGGAGAGCATGTGACTAGTGCTGTTGCCAGCTTGGCTGACTGTGTGGTGCCAAGTGTAGCTGCCAGGGGACTCTTCAGAAAAGTTCCTATGGTGTCTAATGGGTTTGGTTGGTGTGTTGGGCCTTTTTTTTTCTTTCTTCTTCTCCTGAAGCCTGCGGGAAAATCAATATGCTTTCAGAAAAAGCAGAAAAATTGAATCAGTGTGCTTTGGCAAATAAGGACTTTTCTACACACACTGCAGCTGTTGTGTGGCCTTCAAGGCCACATTCATAAATGACTTCACAGACTCTGGAAAAACCAAGCCAGAGTCATCAAGGGCACCTTTGTTACCTTCTGCTGAACAGCAGACACTGTGACACCAGGATCTTTGAAAGAGCCACCAGTGCAGTGGTGGCCAAATACCAAGGCCTGGAAATGTGGCCATCTGAAGACAAGTGGCATGTCTTGGTATTTTCCATGAAGCCCAACTAACTAGCCTGTGCAACTTTTTCATACTTTAAACACACACATGCCGTTTTACTTTCTAAAGGAGATGAAATGAGATACAGTTGGCTGTTAGAGGACCTCAGACCTCAGTTCGAAGGAGGGGTGGTTAAAGTCAAAAGCTGTATTTTAAAAGTGTATTTGAGTTCAGCCAATAAAGCATGAGTCATACTGGATAGCAAAAGGAACCATGCAAAGCACATTTGCAAAGGTAGTCACCAGAGAGAGAAGTACCCTGATTTTAAATCTGCACAAATGATTTGGCCTTTCCAGATCTTAATCTCTTCAACTGTCTGTCCAATGAGAAAATAAAAATAACTCATTCATAGATATATTAAAAAAAAAAAAAGAATAAATGACAGCGGGGCCTGCTGGTGCAGGTCTGTAATTCCAGTGGCTTGGGAGGTCGAAGCAAGAGCACCATGAATTCAAGGGCCTCCTCCGCTATGGGACAAGTTCAAGGCCAGCTTGGGCAACCTGTCTCAAAATAAAAGTAATTTTAAAAAAACATAAAAAGGGCTGAGGAAGTGATAAAACACTGGCTGGGAGGCGTGAGGCCCTGGGCTCAAACCACACACCACAAAAATCAAAACAAAACAAACAAACAAAAAACCTTGTTCAGGTACAGTGCCTAACAGACAACCACTTTTATAATGTAGCTCCTGCCTGCTGAGTGTCAGTGGGAAGTCAACATTTGTAACCTAAGTCTTGTGGATAGGCTGGCTTAGCCCAGTGTGACAGATGTGGGCTTCTGGAAATGTCCCAAGCCCACAGTGTCAGGACTGTGTTTTAAAACACAGTTTTGAGTGGGGTGTAGCGTTCCATTAACCATAGCACTGGGGAGGCAGAAACAGATCTCTCTGCAAGTTCAAGGCCACAGCCTGGTCTGCATAGAGAGTTCCAGGACAGAAGTGCATAAAGAGACCCTGCAGAAGACAACTTGATGAAAACACATTCTTTCCTCTCATAGAGTTAAGCAGTAGAAATTAAACTCTGGTCCTCGGGCTTTACCTCGGTCACCTTTTCCCACCAAGCCACCTCAGCAGCGACACCCATGCTTCTACATGATCAGTCCCGGCCAATCCTGTGACTCTGTGGCTGACAGGAGGCCTAGGTTTGGCTTTGGTGATGAATTCGAGGACAACAGCCAGTGAATGGTCTTTGTGAAATAAGATTTGTCTTTGTTTTGCTTCCTGGAGATTTGCCTCCTCTTCTGTGCCTTGGTGATGAACACATCCCGATGTACCCAGCATTTAATAGGTTTCTGGAATCTCTACAGGCTGTTTCCAAGCCTTCAGTGTATCTCTGACTCCAAAGCAGTACTTGCTTGAGTCCTAGATGGTCTCGCCCAATTATCATCTATTCCTTTCTTCTCTGGAATGACTTTCAAGCTGAAGATGATGACTTCAGCACATAACTCACTTGTTCAAATCCATGTTCTCTATGATTGGCTATATCAACCAACTCTAACACTTCTGATTATAACTTCTGGTCAAGCACATGAGATACACTTGGTCCAGTTAAAATGGGACCAACCAGATTTACTTTGTCCCCAGAAATAAACAGATATAATCACATGTTCTCTCTCTCTCTCTCTCTCTCTCTCTCTCTCTCTCTCTCTCTCCCTCCCTCCCTCCCTCCCTCCCTCTCTCCCTCCCTCTCCCCCTCCCTCCCTCCCTTTTCTTTCCTGTACTAAGAACTGAACTTCACACATATGAGGAAAGCAGTCTATCATCCAGTTACATCTCATTTTACCTAATATTTTAAAACAAGATTTCACTATGTTGCCCAGATAGCCTTAAACTTTCTCTATAGCCCCGGCAGCCTTGAATTTATAATCCCCCTGCCTCAGGCTCTTCTGTAGGTAGCTAAGCCATTACACTTACCTTACCTTTTTTATATTTTATTTTATTTTATTTTATTTTATTTTATTTTATTTTTTGGTTGTTTTGAGACAAGGTCTTACACTATAGTCCAGGCTAGCCCAGAATTCTCTATGTACCGCAGGATAGACTTGACCTTATAATGATCCTCCTTTCTCAGCCTTCCTGTTGCTGGGATTTCATGAATGAGCCACTATACCTGTCCTGGTATTTGGGTTTTGTTATTATTGTTGTTGTTTTCCATTCACACATGAACAACAGGAGGCTGACTAGCCTTGGCTAGGTTTCTTCAGGATATCTGTGGGTTTGTGCAGGGCTCCTCCTGTGTTTTCTCTAGAAGGAGCATAACACTACTTGTTTCAGGGAAGCCCCCACGTAATCACCGTCTGACAGGAGTGTGGTTAGCGTCACTGCACTGAACTTCCTAGCTCACAAACAGTGGTGTGCTGACCCAAATGTTCAGCCACTGCTGACTTTCTTTTCCTTTCCCTCTTTGGAGCAACCACAGCTTTGGCAGGTACAACCTGGTTATATGACATCCTGTGCTGCTGTGCTACAAGGGGTAGAAGGCAAGCCAGGACACCCAGCCAGGAGGACATAAGAACTCTGAGTGATGTGGACTGTTACCCAGCTCCAGTCTAACTTATTCTGTGGCTGCTGGATCCCATCTAACTGACCTTCTGTCTTCTCAAAATAAATTTAAAACCTACTACGAGAACAAATGACAATCATTATAAACCTGTCCAGTTTTTTTTTGTAAGTAGAAATAAACAATTACTTTTTTATTTGCAAGCATGCAGCTAACAAACATATCAAGTAGTTGTGACTGAACTCTGGCTACCAGTGTGAACATTCTAGATTAGATATGAGCCTCTTTCTAGTTGCAAACTGGTTCTACCTTCTTGCTGGGAAGATCCTTGAGCCAGCCGCAGGACATCTGCGGGCTCATCCCTGTCTGCAGGATGTGGGTGTTCACTCTGCCTCACCTGCTCCCCTGGGTTCCTCTGAGACTCCAGCAAGATCTTAAGCTTTTGCAAGGAACAGGGTTGGGAAGTGGTGAGGAATTACCAGGAGAGAGAGCCTAATATAGTGAAGAGAAATATGCATGATAAGTTAAAGTCCTTGGGCAAGCCTGCCAAGCCTGGCATATGGAAAAGATCTCAAAGAAACTTACCCTTCCGTCTGGAGTCCTGGGACCAGAGTAGGCTGGAGCCTCGCCCATCAGAACTGGCCACACATCAAAAAATTCCTAGGGATTAAAAAAAAATTAGATGTTTGTTTGTTTTTAAAGAGACATCCAACCAATATGAGTTGCCTCCCATTGAAGTTTGAAGGTGAAAAGATCACTGAAACCTAAGCTTTGTTGGAAGAACAGACTTGGAATACTCATATTCGTTAAACACTGATAAATATAGGTGATGAGGTGGGGTGTCCCTGGTGTTGTAGAACTTGGTGCTGAGGAAACGGCTCAGTAGGTAAAAGTGCTTGCTTTGCAAGTGTGAGACCCAAGTTCGAATCCTAGATCCCAGGTAAAGTGGGGGCACAGTAGCACTGTGTCTGTAATGTCAATGTTCTTGGGGCAAAATGGGAGGTGGAGGCAGGAGGATTCCTGAAACTCTCTAGCCAGCTAGCCTGTCTCATGGAATAGCAAACAGTAAAGAGACCCTGTAAGTCTCCAGGCAAAAGAGGACTGACACCCACAGCAGATGGCCTCTGACTTTAAGCATGGTGGCACGTGCACACACACACATGTAAATACACAAAACAGCAAACACACAAAGAAGTTTTTTTTTAAGTAGGGACTTGATGATGATGATGATGATGCCACAGCTATACAATCATGTTGCAGTTTTGTTTCTGCTAATCAGAAACAGCAGTAGGTAGCAGAGGATGTCCTTGCCTGACAGCAATGGGAGGGGAGGCCTTGGGTCCTGTGGAGGTTTGATGCCCCAGTGTAGGGGGATGCTGGAGCAGTGGGGCAGAAGAGTGTGAGTGGGTGGGAGAGCACCCTTATGGAGGCAAAGGGGAGGGGGGAGATGGTGGATGTGGGATGGAGGGAAGTTGCAGAGGGGTAACTGGGAATTGGGATATCATTTAAGATGTAACTGAATGGACTGCTTAATAAAAAGATAAAAGAAAAAAGAGAAACAGCAGCAGTAGAGAAGATATGAGCTCTCAAAATACATTGCATAATCCCACTGTCAACTCTAAAAATGCTGCTTTTAATTGGTAAAGTGTTGTGAAAGACCCTAAAAGCTACTTAATGCCATAAGCATGGCATGCACCTCAGCCTGACCTTGCACTTGGGCTCCTGTGCTACAATACATGTCCCCGAGTACCAACCAAAGGCTGAGGCGGGGGCTGTTCAGGGCTGTTCAAGCATGTGACTAGCCTGTGCAAGGGCCTGGGCTCCAGCCCAACTCTGGAGTCATAAACCTAAGGGACATATTTTTGTGACCAATTAAATTTTAGACAATCGCAGCCAGCCAGCTAATTAGATCACACCTAAATCAGACAAACATGTAACTGTAGCTAATCAAGTTATGCACAAGCTTCATTCCATTCAACCTAGACGAGCTCTCTGCCCATGCTGTAGAGCAGAGCCCTTGATGGCTTGCTGTCTGGGCGCCACCTGATTCACAGAAACATTCCTTACTGAGCTTATTTTATTTTGAGTTTTTTTTTTTAAGTTCTATTCATTTATTATATGTAAGTACACTGTAGCTGTCTTCAGACACACCAGAAGGGAGCATCAGATCCATTACAGGTGATTGTGTGCCACCATATGGTTGCTGGGATTTGAACTCAGGACTTTCGGAAGAGCACTCAGTGCTCTTAACTGCTGAGCCATCTCTCCAGCCCCTGAGTTTTTCTTTTTACCATGGCCCAAGACGCAAGCAGAAGACAGATGAAAGAGGGTTGGGGATGTGGCTCAATGAGTACAGTGTTTGCCTAGCATACCTAAAGAATAAAACACCAAATGCATGTAGAAGCACTTGCCTGGACTCCCAGGGCTTAGGGGGTAGAGACAGGGAGATCAGGAACTCAAGCTCATCTTTGACCAAGGTCAAGACTAGCCTAGGATCCAGGAGAACTTGTCTCAAGAAAGAAAGGAAGAGGGGGAAAAAAAAAAAGAGCCCAAAAAGAAGGCTTATGAGAAGCCACCAGGACTACCCGGGCTTCTGCCTGGGGCTTCTTTGCTGGTGTTGTTTGCATGCAGGGATGCAAAGGTTATGTTAGGTTAAAGTCTCTGCCTTCAGAGAAGGCCCTCCTCCTGGGCTCCTTCCAGATCACTGAGCTGTCAGTGCTTAGGGACAAACAGTGACCTATTAGCATTAAATCCTCTGTGTGTAGAGGCCACCCTCCCCTTTGTGCCATCGAATATGCTTATCTCGAGGTTTGCTTATGCTAATAACACCCATGGGTGGGGGTGGGGGTCAAACAGAGGGAGTTCACAGGAAGTTCACACTCCACAGCCTTGGCCTTCTGTCCACTTGGACACTTTTCCTAGACTTCTGACCATAGAAAGAGATGCTGGTCTGGGTGAGAATGTGAACTGGGGACCTTGACAGAGTCCCATGTCCCGTTTGCCACTTGTTTATGATGCATGAAACACCACACATAGCCTACAACAGAGGTTCTCAATCTGTGGGTCTCGACCCCTTTCGCAACCCTCTGTCTCAAAAAAAATTTCTTACACTATGATACAGTACAGTAGCAAAATTACAGTTATGAAGTAGCAACAAAATAATTTTAGGGTTGGGGCGGGGCCTCACTCCAGCATGAGGAACTATATTAAAGGGTCACAGCTTCAGGACGGCTGAGAACCACTGCCTTAGAACTTAATATTGCTTGAAGAACGTAAGCAAGAACTTTGTTATTGCCCAGCATGAGAAGAAATATTCAAACTGAGGCCCCTAAGTATGAATGGAATACGGGGAGAAAGTTCATGAAATGTAAGACCCAGTGAAGAACTCTTAACACAAAACACCAAGCCCAAGTGTATGTCAAGATACTGTATAAACGTACTGAAGTTAAGTGTGGCATTGTAGAATAACAAGAGAGAAATAAAGCCAATGCAACAAACTAGAGATTCCAGAAACCAGCACGAGGAAAGACAGGCTTTTTAATGAGACAGCGAGAAAAAGTGGACTTTTCAATAGGGCAGTGAAGAAGGGTGGGTCTTTTTCAGACGAGATAATTGGTAGGTTGGTTGGTTGGCTGTCAATACAGAGTAGTAATATTTATCTTGTATCATAGTATACATTAAAATTCTTGTTAAACTGTAGAGCTACATGTCAAATCCACAAAAATAAAACTTACATGAATTGGCATAAGTAAAATATTTTTCTGATCTTAGAGGCTGGAAAAGATTTTCTTAAACAGGGCATAGACGTCAACAGCCATTTAAAAAAAAAGTAATTATTTATATGGCTCAGATTTCTATTCACCAAAACACACTTTTGCAAGGGAGGGGTTGAGACAGGATCTCTTTGTGTAACCCTGCCTATCCTGGAACTCACTCTGTAGACCAGGCGGGCTGGCTTCAAACTCACAGAGATCCACCTGCCTCAACCTCCAGTGTGCCAGGATTAAAGGTGTGCACCATCATGCTCCAAAACACACTTTTAAGATAAAGAAAGCTTGCAGTCTTGTGAGATAGCAGAGGACCTGGATCCAGACTTACAGAGAACTCTCCCGCAGGCGGCAGAATGGCTCCAGGGTAAAAAGCACTCGGCCATGTGAGCCCAATGACCTGAATTCAATCCCCAGAACCCATGGTGGAAGGAGAGAATAGACTCCTAAAAGTTGTCCTCTGACCTCTGCACCTGTGTTGTGTCTAGCACATGCCTTTAATATCAGTTCTAGGGGTAAACTCGGGTCTTCATGGCTTCAAGGCAAGCATGTTACAGAGCTATCTCCCTGCCTGTTGTGTAAAACCCTTCACAGGCATCCAAATCCACCCGGACCGTGTCCTGTGCTAGTTGAATTAATGACCAGCCTGCATTCAATCCCCATGTGTTCCTTAGAAAGGTCTGTCCTTGAAGTCTTGTTACCTTCTGTTTGGTCATGTCTAAGAGTCCTACGGAGTATCTGTCACAGTTGAGGAAAGCCCGGACCGTGTACAAGGCCTTGTGGAACTGCCTCTCTATATCCGTGAGCTCCTCAAAGACCTTGCTCCCAGACCACAGCAATATCTGAAGACATTTGAAAAAAAATTAAAAAGAGGGGGTTTATTTTCCAATAATTTATTTTTGTATTCACTTTACATCCTGATTACAGTCCCTTCCTCTTCTCCCCCCAGTCCCGCCCTCACATGTCCCTGCCCCCACAATCCTAGTTTTTGAAGTACAACTTAGAAGTTTATAAGGTAGAAAGAAATAACAATTCTTCAAAGTGTTCTACTTAATCTATTTAAGTCTCATAATAATCTAGAACAGTGGTTCTCAGCCTATAGCTTGCAACCGTTTTGGGGGTCAAACGACCCTTTCACAGGGGTCACCTAAGACCATAGGAAAATACAGATATTTACATTACGATTCATAACAGTAGCGAAATTACAGTTATGAAGTAGCAATGAGACTTATATTATGGTTGGGGGGAGGGACAGTCACCGTAGCATGAGGACCTACGTTACAGTGTTGTAGCATCAGGAAGGTTGTGAACCACTGATCTAGAGAAACAGATGGGGTCATTAGCCCCATTTTATAGGTGGGAAACTGAGGCTTGGAGAGGTGAAATTATTAGTCTTACATTGGGCCTTATTCTTTCACTTTATTTTATCTCATATGTTGTTACTAAAGCAAGCACTGGGGTTTAGGTGTGCAGGTCCATAGCCGAGTGCTTGCCTTATATGTACAGGCTGTGGGTTCAATCCCCACCACCTCACAGAGCATAAAATCAAATTATAACAAGCAGTTGAGCATAAGTACCTGGCATCTGTTAATTTATTTACTTTGATAACAATCTTTGAGAGAGAGAGATGCAATTATTCACGTGTTTTTGTTGGTTTCTTTGTTTGTTTGTAAAAGGTCTTGTGTAGCCCAGTCTGGCCTCGACTTAGCTATGTTTCTGAGGCTAACCTTGAGTTTCTGATGTTCCTGCCTCCACCTCCTGAGTGCTGGGAAGACAAGCAAGCAACTACTCTGCCCATCTTCACCTTAGAGAGGCTAAGAAACTTACTTAGGGTCTGACAGCTCCTTAGTGAACAAGTGTTCAAATCCAGCCGTGACCTCTCTAGGCTACAACCTTACAAGCTGTGCTGGCTGGGTTTGTGTGTCAACTTGATACCGGCTGGAGTTATCAGCTGGGGAAGTGCCTCCATGAGATCCAGTTCTAAGGCATTGTCTCAATTAGAGATCAAGGAGGGGAGGGCCCCTTGTGGGTGGTGCCATCCCTGCGCTGGTAGTCCTGGGTTCTATAAGAAAGCAAGCTGAGCAAGCCAGGGGAAGCAAACCAGTAAGAAACACCCCTCGATGGCCTCTGCATCAGCTCCTGCTTCCTGACCTGCTTGAGTTCCGGTCCTGACTTCCTTTGGTGATGAACAGCAATGTGGAAGTGTAAGCTGAATAAACCCTTCCCTCCCCAACTTGCTTCTTGGTCATGATGTTTGTGCAGGAATAGAAACCCTGACTAAGACATAGGCATTCGCCGGGTGTGGTGGCTCACGCCTTTAATCCCCAGCACTTGGGAGGCAGAGGCAGGCGGATTTCTGAGTTCGAGGCCAGCCTGGTTTACAAAGTGACTTCCAGGACAGCCAGGGCTATACAGAGAAACCCTGTCTGGTAAAAGTAAAAGAAAAACCAAACCAAACAAAAACAAAAAAACAAAAAAAACAAGACACAAGCATTCATCACCTCCTAATGCTGGGGCCTCCCACCAGACACAGCCTAGTAGTCCCCAGCACCTTCACACAGCCACCCTGACCCCATCAATGCTCATCACCCCCACCCCCACCCCCACCCCCACCCCCACTCCCACTCCTGCTCTGGAGCCAGGCCACTTACCTGGCCTCGACGAGTCTCACAGTTGTGCAGGTAGCTCAGGTGGAATACCTTCATGATCAGATTCACAAAGTTGAGGTACTTGAGAAGAATCTACAAATTCAAATGGCACGAGGGAAGCAAATGAGAAGAAATCCTTCCTCTCGCTACTTCTGCAGCCAGCAAAGGTCTGACCGCCGTTAAAACTTTCGGGGTAGAAGTAATTTGCACAGCTGAGCCATGGAGTGCAGACTCCTCACTCGTTGCACTGTGAATGGGAACTCACAACTCGTGTTGATTTGTTAGTGAGAATGTATTAATAAAAATAGCTTGTGTATATTGAACTTGATGTCCCTGTGATAAGTCACCGGTATAAGACACCCAGTCATAAATAAGTCAATGTGAGGTAGATACTGTAAAATCACCCCACTTTACAAATAAAAAAACAATAACTGTGGTGAATGAAAATGGCCCCCAAGGGCTCATAGGGAGGGGCATTCTTTGAAATAATTAGAACCTTGGTGGAGTAGGTGTGGCCTTGCTGGAGGAAGGTATCACTGGGGATGGGCTTTGAGATTTCAGAAGTTCAAGCCAGGCTCTTTCTCTTACTTTCTCTTTCTCTTCTTGCTGCATGCTGACGGATCAAGATATAGAACTCTTAGCTAACTCCCCAGCACCTCGTCTGCATGCACACTGCCATGCTTCCCACCATGATGACAATGGACTAAACCTCTGAGCTCTAATTCAGCTCCAATTAAATATTTTCTTTTATTAGAGTTGCAGCCATCATGGTGTCTCTTCATAGCAATAGAACCCCAACTAAGACATAAAGTGATTTATCCAATAAAACAAGATTTCAAGAGACCCAGACCAATCACATCACCATTCCTAACACACAAATTAAGTGTCTGCACTGTTAACTTTCCCTGTCTCTCTCAGAGACTAGCAGGTGAACCCCACACCTCTTTGAGTTCTGAGACAGGGTCTGATCTGTAGTTTATACTGCCCTGGAGCTGAAGCTCATTATGCAGGCCAGGCTATATAGTTAAAATTATGGGTATGCACCAAACATATGACGATACTCCTGGCACAGCCTGAAATACTGAATTTCAAATACTGAAATTACAGGCATGGACCATGGTGCTTGGCTGTCCCCCAGCCTTATATTTGGGAAAACTAAAGCCAAGCCCAATAGCAAGGTTGGAGAATTCCGTGAGCTGGAAGAATGGGCTAGCCTGGCCCCCTCAGAGTTATCTCAGGCAGCCTTACCTCTTCATCTCTCTTGGTGAAGTGAGGTTCATCTATTTTATTCACAGCCATGATTATGGCTACCACGTCCTTCCCATTCATGATGGGGGAAGCCAAGATGCTCTTGGTCTGATATTCTGTGAGATTGTCCACGAAGTCACAGAAATGCTCATCCTGAAAGGGTCAAGGACAGAGAGATAGACAAATATGAAGAACAGAGAGCATCTCAGAGACCCTGCTGACAGGGGATGATGGCATCTTCTGTTCCTTTTTAGCAAGGTCCTGGTGACCTGAGGCGACCATGTACACCTCTAACATAAGAAGGAGGAGGAGGAGGAGGAGGAGGAGGAAGAGGAGGAAGGAGGAGGAGGAGGAGGAGGAGGAGGATGGGCGTGGTGGCACACGCCTTTAATCCCAGCACTCGGGAGGCAGAGGCAGGCGGATTTCTGAGTTCAAGGCCAGCCTGGTCTACAGAGTGAGTTCCAGGACAGCCAGGGCTATACAGAGAAACCCTGTCTCGAAAAACCAAAAAAAAAAAAAAAAAAGAAAGAAAAAAGAAGGAGGAGGAGGAGGAGGCCTGACAGGCAGTCTGCCAAGGGCCATGGAGAGCAAACACATCAGGGCAGTGAAGCCCAGTGGGAGCTATGAGGGAGTTAGGGGCATCACCATGGTGACTCTACCTCATCTCTTCATCTTCATCCTCCCAACAGCCTAGAAGAGAGGGACCAATAGCCTATCTCAGAGAAAGGAGATCTGTAACTCAGAGTTAACATCATGACTTGTGAGCGCTTAGAACCTGTCCTCAGTTCTGCTCGGCTCACATAATCTCAGAGAAGCAACTCTGGGGTCTACCTCACTGAACAAAGGCTTTGTTATTCTCAGCTCCACCTCTCTTGTATCTATTTGGACACCGGCTCACTACGTAGTGCAGGCCAACCTTAAATTCTCAATCCTCCTGCCTCAGCCTCCCACGAGTGCTGGAATTACAAGCATATATTTTCACCTTTTTTTTTGTTGTTGATATTTTCTTTATTAACATTTTAAATGTTTTCCCCTTTCCAGGTCTCCCCTTTGGGAGCCCCCTATCTCATCCCCCTCCCCCTGCCTCTATGAGGATGGTTTCCCACCCACCCACCCACTCCTATCCTCCCACCCTGGTATTCCCCTACACTGGGGCACTGAACACCCTCAGGCCCAAGGGCCTCTTATTTTCACTTTTTATAACAAGCTGGTTACCATCTACACAGTCATTTCAATGGTCATTTCCATCCTACAGATCCATATGAAACTCCACTACATATCAGGCCTATACCAAGAGGCTAAGATTCAAGGTCTTCACCGATGAATCACCAACAGTAAATTTGATTGGCTTCTTGACTGGGTTGAGAAGTACCTAGGAGCTCAGTGCAGCAAGCCTCTGTGTGTGTGTGTGTGTGTGTGTGTGTGTGTGTGTGTGTGTGTGTGTGTCTCTGTATGTGTGTGTGTGTGTGTGTGTGTCTCTGTATGTGTGTGTGTCTCTGTGTGTCTCTGTGTGTGTGTCTGTGTGTGTGTGTTTGTGGGTGTATGTGTGTGTGCGCGAGCGCGCCTTTCCGGAGAGGATTGCCAAAGAGGGGACACCGGCCCTGAATGCAGGGCTGGACCAGCTAGAGTAAGCAGAGGGGTGGGGAAAGCTGACTCAGAACATTCTTTTTCTCTGCTCAACAACCACCCTATGAACTGCCCTGTCCTTTCACGATGTCCCCACAACAGACTACCAGCCCCAAACCATGAGCCAAAGCGATCTCTCTTTCCTTCAGTTAAAAATATTGTGTGTTCTTGTTATGGGAGAGGCATGATGTTTGTGGTGAGGGACGTGTGCCAGTGCTCATATGGCAATCACAGGATAGCTTTGTGGAGCAATTTCTTTTATTCCACCTTCACATGGGTTCTGGGATCAAACTCAAGCAGCCACTGAGTCATGCCAACGACCTCTTCTCTTGTCTCTCACATATTTGGTCATAAGTAATACAGGCCATAAAAGCTTAGCTAAAAACTGTAGCACACAGAGATCCACACAGCCTGACTCTTAAACCCAAAGGCAGCCTGAAGGATCTTTAGAGGCTTTGATACAGTCTATGTGGTCAGGGAGAGGAGACACAGGCTGGACTGTCTATAGTCAAAAGGATCCACCTTTCTGTCTCCAGTACCACCATTTCCTGACTGCCACGTCTCATGGGACCTGAGCCAGCCCAAACACAAACAGTGTGCACCGTTCTGAGAAGAACAATTCCTCTACACAGCCAATTCTAGAACTTTTCTAGAACTAAGATGGCATAATTTTCCCTACAGCTCACTTTCCTGGTGCGGTGCTCTGGATGTTGGGATTTCTTCCCAGAGAGAGTGAGATTCAATAAATAGGCAACTTAAGGTCAGGGAAGTTGACTCAACCAGGTGAAGGGTAAAGGGATTAAAATAAACCAGCCAGACTCCACTTGAATTAGCATTTGGGGATTAGAAAAGGCTAGAAGGCAGCAGCAGGATGGTTTTCTGTGTCACTCTCAGAAGACCCAGCTGAGGGCCTGTGTCCAGGGTCGGGCATGCTCAGATTCATCTCAGTTCAGCTTTGCAATATTCACCTTCAGCAAGGGAAGCCAGGATTCGGGCCGCACCTGCTCTAAGGCAGATGTCTGTCTCTAAATCTGCCAGAACCCTCTTTTCCAGTATATTCGCCACGTTTCTCATCACTGTGCTCAAATACCTGACAAATGCAACATCAGGGAGAAAGGGCTTATTTTGGCTCCCAGTTTGAAGGGACACAGTCTGCCATTTCCAGAAAGGTGTGTTGACAGGAGCAAGGGGCAGCCAATCACATTCCAGCAAGCAGAGAGGAGAAAATGGCTATACTCTGTTTGCTTTCTCCTTGGTAGACTGTCTGGAACATCAGCCCATGGAAATGATGCTGCTCACATTTAGGGTGGGTCTTCCCACCTCAGTTAATCTGACTGAAATACTCCCTCACCGACAAATGCAGAGGTCTGTGAGGTGAGTCCAGATCCTGTCGCGTGGATTACCATCGCACGCACTGAGAGTTCTCAGCCAAGGAACTCTTCATGGACACTCCGTCTCCCAAATGACTGGAGTCTACATAAGCATTGCCATCCCTGTATCCATCCCATAGTAAATACCTCTAAACTACCCTGAGCATGTGTGCGTGTGCGTGCGTGTGTGTGTGTGTGTGTGTGTGTGTGTGTGTGTGTGTGTGCGTGCGCGCACGCACACACGCGCACAGGCACACCCATGGAATTAAGGTGGAGGCAAAGGGCAGCATCTGTCTCATTCCCTTGAGACAGAGTCTCTTATTGAAACACCAAGCTGGTCAATTTGACTAGGTTGAATGGCCACTGAGTGCTAGGAATATGTCTGTCTCTGTCCTCCCAGTACTGAGGTTGTAGACACAGATAGCTATATCTGACTATTTTGTGTGTGTATAAGTGCTGAGTATTTGAACTCGAGTCTTCATGTTGGTAAAGCAACTTTTCTTACCTACTGAACCATTTTCTCACCCCCAAATCATTGATTTTATAAGAGGCTTGGTTAAGGAAGGCCCCGAGTCAGTCATTCGCTCAGGACTGACAGAATACTTTCTGAGTCGTGCACTGCTCTGAACCCTGGGGCCACAGTAGAGAAAATGAGACTTTTATTCTGGTAAAACATAGTTAAATAGAGGAGATATGAAAAAAAAATAAGAAAAGAGGAGGCTGGAGAGATGGCTCAGCAGTTAAGAGCACTGACTGCTCTTCCAGAGGGCCTGAGTTCAATTTCCAGCAACCACATGGTGGCTCACAACCATCTGTAATGAGATCCGATGCCCACTTCTGGTGTGACTGAAGACAGCTACAGTGTATTCATATACATAAATACATCTTTTTTAAAAATAAGAATAGAGTTCAGCATTTACCCTGCAGCCTGATAGCATCTGCTCTGAAGGAACCAGGAATACCTTAACAGTGGTGGGCGGGTGATAGACTGAAGTTACTCAGGTTTGAATGGGAATCAGGAAGGCTTTTCTTAGAGGTAGCACTGTGCTGGGGGCCCAAGGCAGAGGAGCACGGGGTGGGGGGAGGATTCATTCTAAGGAGGGCTTAACTGCAAAGTCCAGAAGGTAAGAATGGTTTTGGAAGATATGTTAGTTTGAATAAAAATGGTTCCCATAGGCCCATAGGGAGTAGCACCAATAGGAAGTGTGGCCTTGTTGGAGGAGATGTGTCTCACTCTCTGCTGCCTGTGGATCCAGATATAGAATTCTCAGCTCCTTCTCCAGAACCATGTCTGCCTGCATGCAGTTTCCCACCATAATGAAAATGGACTAAACTTCTGAACTGCAAGGCAACCTCAATTAAATGTTTTCCTTTTTAAGAGTTGCCAGTGGTCATGGTGTCTCTTCACAACAATGAAACCCTAACTAAGACAGAAGACTCAAAGAAAAGGAAGATCTGTGTACCTGAGGCATTGAGAGGGAGAGGAAGAATGCAGGGCAGAGTTGGAGAGGCGAGCCTCACTATTCATTCATTCATTCATTCATTCATTCATTCATTCATTGTGTAGGAGAGCTTCTATGTGTCTACATCTGGCTTATAACCCCAGTGTGGCCTCAGACTCATCATCTTCCTGTCTTAGCCTCCTGAGTGCTGGGATTTTAAGCATACATCATCATGCCTAGATTTAAATTCTGCTTCTCATTCCCTATTCCCCAGTTCCTCCTTTCAAACACTCACAGTGATGAATTCTGTGGGACCCATGGCAGGATCTGTTAATAGAATCCATTACGTACTGAATAATAACCCTGTGCTCTGCTAAAAGCCAGATGACTTACATACATTATCAAATCTGCCAAACTGAGCTGTTCCTTCTTAATCGTGGACAAGTCCCTTGCTGATAAGTAGCACAGCTACTCTACCCATTCATTGGATGTTGGTTTATTCACTGGTTAATTGGTTAATTCATTCATTCATCCAGTCATTCATTTGTATTTATTGAGCTTGGCTCTATGTTAGGCACTGGATACGTCAGAGCCTGTGGGGAATTACCTTTATTGCTAACTAAGATAGGAAGATTTGTCCACTGTGGGTGGCACTATTCCCTGGCAGGGATCCTGGACTATGTAAGTAGAGTAGGAGACTTCAATACCTCACTCATTCCAATAAGCAGGAATATTGGAGCAAACTGATTTAATAAGCCAAATGGACTTAGCAGATACTTACAGATTATTTCACCCAAACACAAAAAAATACACTTTTTCTCAGCACTTCATAGAAATTTCTCCAAAATTGATCAATCATATACCAGGACACAAAGCAAGTCTCAACAGGTACAAGAAAATTGAAATAGCTCTTGGTGTCTTATCAGACCACAATGGATTAATACAACAGAAACAGGCTGCCAGGTTAAATCTGAATTTCAAGTAGATGATAAATAATTATTTTTTAATCATAGGCATATCTTAAGTATTTCACGGGATATACTTCTACTACAGCATTACCCTTTGTTTATTAAAATCCAAGCTTAGATGATCACCTTCCATTTTACCTGTCAATGCTGATCTCATCTTTTATAACAAGCACAGAAATGAGCTAAGATTTGCCAGGGATGCGAACACGCGGGAGGGCCCCTGGAAAACTAGTCTGAAGCTTCACGATGGAGCAACTGTAGCCATTCCCAGACTCTCTAGGGCAGTGAAGGTTCAAAATATAACTTTATAGATATTCAGGACAACTCAGACCCCAGTCCACACCATCTTCTCCCTCTCCACTCGGCTTCTTTAGAAAGACCACGTTCATCCCAGAGCCTAGAATAGAGGGAGGTTTCCCCATACCAAGCCTAGAAT